>CAJUYG010001334.1:53332-65104 GCA_910591675.1 Galerucella calmariensis
GTATACCATGAGCTACTCATACTCACCCTCTGCCCCAAATGAAAAATTATCGAATAAGTAGAATGATAGATGTCCAAAATTGAAATTCTACTAGGATATTGAATAAAAAACTTCATCTGCAAAAAATATATAATATAACTTAAATATTCTCCATAAATAAAAATATAAAATGATTGAAACAAAGAAAACACTATTCTTTAAAGTTTATAAACATGAAGAGACATAAAAATATAGTGTTTAACAATAAAATAAATATATTCTATAAAAAAATATCATATCTTTATAACAACTCTTTCCTCTCCAGTCTTTGTTTTGCGAATCCCATCCACCCCATTTTACAATCAGTTATAACTGTTTACTGTAACAGTATAGTTGAGCCAAACACTTCTTTTACAGATTCTGAAAAAAATATATATATGAGAGGGAGAGAGGTTAAAAAATAAATTAGGGGTTAGCACTTATGTTTAAGTATGTCGATTAATTTTCAATCCGAGATTTCAAAATTTTGATTTTGTCCAGTCCACGAACAATACTGGGCAAGCTTATCCTCTATAATCTGCTGGAGACACCGACCTTATCAAACTTTCATAGTCGGATTCTCCGACCAGTTCCAGTCTGTTCCTCTAGAATAACCTAACCTAACCTAAATATAAATGAAAATCCCAAAACACGAACAAACTGAAATGGCAGTCATTTTGACTATGGCAAATTTTTTTTGATAAAAAAAGAGAAGTATAATTTCAATATACATACAAACAATATCTTCACACACTCCTGGTAAATTCAACAGAACCATAAAAAAAAATTCCAGTGATGATTTATCATAAATCTTACAATCTGTATAAGAGATGTATTATTTAACGGGAAACTCATTTTTTTAGAAAGAAGGATCAAAATACTTACAAATTGAGCAGCAGCATTTTTGTTGGTTTTTGGTAAGTCATCTTCTACTTGTTTTTTACTCACTACACTTTCCACTCATAATAATTCAATAATAAGCTCAATACTTAAATTCAAACGTATTTATGGTATATAGTGTATATATTGTAAAAAGATGGAAGTAACAGGGGGTTATGATAAACAGTACGACAAAACCATTATAACCTCAACTCAACAAACAAACTCAATACGTTCAGTCTCGTAGCGAATGTTCATTTCACAAACTACCACCTGATTTCCCATCTCATATTATCACAGTTCAATAATATATTTCCTGTTCACTCTTCTATCTACTCCCTGAGACTCGAGGATAGAAAGATGAGCGGAAAACGGTTTACATATGCTCTGTGTTAAGAAAATGAACTAATATGACCCGCGAACTTTAAAAATATAGCAAATGTACAAGTTTGATTCTTCTAATTTAGGTAGATGTGGAGTTTTTGTCAACATTCATTGTATGTTGTTATGTTGGAATGGAGTATGTGGTGACTAAAAACACATTTAAGGAACCTTTTAAGATAATATTAATTCCAAACTTCTTGTACACATGTGGGTAATGTTTTAGGTTGGTTGAATATAAACTTCGGGTATATAACATAACCACTATGTATGAGACATATCTGGGCAAATATAAAATCAACATTTTATATATTATTTAATGAATATTATTGGTTATGCTATTTTGATATAACTTATATGTTCCTAAAAAATATTGTGTTGGAAACAATCTGATTTTACAAATATTGCAAAAGTTATCTCTGGAAAATATTCTTGTTATGTATCATGTTTAGTGGGGTTTTATAGGTCATATTTTATAATTATAACCTAATAAAAAATGAGCACTTTTAAAGTTATTGAGACCTTAGAAAGTGGAGATAAAATTTTGTTCGTTGTTCCTGAGGATGGGATGGGAACAACAGCAACAAAAAATTCTCCACCAGGACGTAGTGGTATTAGCCTGTAAAGAAAGAGTCCCACGACAAGGTCAATAAGAGACGTGGTCCAAGAACCAGGAAGGTGATCTTCTGTGTCTATAGTTATTTCGTTGTAACTTTTAGCTGCGTTACTACTTTTATGTAAACGCCTGTAATACGCACCTGATCGTCCAAATTTCCGTAGCTTTGTAATTTCTCATTCATTTTTATTCCAATTTTTTTCTCCATGATCTATAATGATTTCTGAAATATCATGAAACCTTTCAACTGAATTGAGATTCACAATCACATTAAGGTTAGCAATACTGTGTTTTTTTTGGAATTAATTTCCATTGAAAATCCAAATTGATTCCCATTCAAAACTTTATAGTATTGCTTATAAATGGCACTAATTGAAGCACTTAAAGGCATTTTATGACAACACTAAATTCCAATTTGGCTATTAATTTTCTTGGCATTTTTCAAAGTCATTATCTCTATTTTTTGGCTACTTTTCATGACTTAATAGCAATCATTGCTACTTGGTTGCAATATTTAGTCAAACAAGATAAGGCGTCTTTTGAGGAAGGCTGAAATAATTCTATAAAATAATGCTCAGAATATGCTAAACTTTATCATTTTTCTGAATTATATGCTTCGATCTAGCATTATTTGCTTGATAAATGAAATGTGTTACTTGGGAAATTTGTTATGCTTATCCTATAATTTAATCATTTATTCATATGTCCGTGAGTATTTTCAATAATTTATATCTTGGAGCTAAATCAACAACTTTTCCTAGTTTTAAAAATGCCTAAGAAATTCCCTTTTCTCCTTTTTCTGCTTTTTGAGTGAACTGTTTCTCTGTGAATACATGGTCTTGTGTGCCATTTCTGAATCCGCTTCGTGTGTCTTCCAGTGCTCTTCCGATCTCCAGTTTGTTTTTTTCTTCTATGATATTTTCCAGTATTTTCCTGATCGTATCTGGTAGTGTTATACATCGGTAGTCTATGCAGTACTTTTGGTCTCGTTTGTTGAAGATGGGTACTATTAATTTTTTCTCCCAATCCGTTGGCAGGGTTTCTTGTTCCCATACTCTGTTATAAATATGCAACAATATATCTCTTTCTTGCTGACCCATGTTTCTTATTATTTCTGCTGTCGGATCTGGATTATTCTCCACTTTTCAATTCTTTGATAGCTTTCTCCTCCATTTATTGTTTTTCAAATATCAGTGGTCAGCTTCCCCATCATGCCTGCGGAAAAGTGCGTAGCAGCAACGTCGCACTATTAAACATTCGTGTGTGAGACCATGTGAGACCACCACCGCGAGGACAAAGGATAGAGTTGCAAACAGACAATAGTTGAAGACACATGCATTGTGAATTGTAACGAATATGATATTGCTTATATGTTTTGATTGTAACCTGTTAAAATAATTATGATTACCAGTGGATGTGAAAATAGGGTTCGATTCCAAACAAAAAAGGGATAATCAAACCTAAACAATCAGTCTGTATCTCGTTTTTCCTTTTCGTTACCGGTTTAATAGCCAGAGCTTGTCCATATTTTTGACTATTAACCTTATTTCGCACTTAGCACCTATTGTTTATGTGCCTATTTTAAAATATTATTCCACCACGCGTTGAACGAACTGACTACACCCACTATCCAATTGATTATAATTATATCCGATATTCTCTGTACTCCTTGATTCAACGGGTTTATTGCACGTGAGAATTAAATATACATTTTTGCATTCATCGCAACGTTGCAACTTCCAGTTATTCATATAAATGATAAATATCCACAATGTATGCGTATGCATCTTTTTTCTCCGTTATTCTGAATAAATACCCAATTTTCCAAGAGAAATTTTTCAAATAATACTAAATACATGTCTCCTCCATTTGAATGCGTATCTATGTGGACGCAGCCTTTTATAACCACGACTCTCAATGAATACTTTTCTCTCTTTTCTTCTTAGTGCTCGGATTACCTCTACACTTTGTGTTACACGTTAGGCCAGGTACAATGGCCTAACATACATGTAGATATTTGAATTTTCAATTTATCCATTCAGTTTCATTGTTGCGATTCTCTTTTTACGTTGCTTTCGAAATTTCACCTAATATTACGATTAGATTTGGATGAATCACCTTCATGACCTTTGGGTTTGGCTTCCGGGGAGAAAAGGAATATTGTGACATAAAACGTAAATAATATCGACTTTTGACTGTAAATTGGTGGAATTTGGAAATAAAACTGTTCGGTTCACCTCTGGGAGTATTGTTTTATTTTTCACCTAGACAAACGAGAATAAACCTACATACATTATAACTATAACAGATCGTGAACTTTTTATACGGGCTCGTCCAAATTTATTAAATTGAGTTTTGGTCTGACTCAGTCTGACTCGGACACTGAGAAAACTCAACTAGATCTTCAAATTGGATTTTCTGCTCCCCATATTGACAGTCTCCTCAAATGGTGTGCACATGGAGACACCTTGGCGAACAAATTATTCTCTACTTGTTTCGCCATCAAATATGCATATGAACAGCTTGATTCTTCTACTGCTCTTACTACTTATTACTCACTCTTTGTTCGAATCGCACCTTGATCATGGGTTTGTCTTTTTAGTGGTCTTGTAGTTTGTACCTCGGATCTATCAACCAATCACAAAAAAAAGGGATGTTCGTTACATTCATGGCTTGAGTAGTGCGACACATTGCAAGATCTATTTGGAAAAATAGCAATATTTCATGCTCTATTTATTCTGGAATTCGGGTGTTCAATTCAAAATACTCTCACAAGTCCATCCATTCATTTCATATATTATATAGTTACCATTTTGATTTTCATAAAAAATGCACACCTCCATCAGCCACCTTCTGGTTGAATTGGAATAACTCAATATTTGGTCTACTATAATATAATATTGTATGATCATATTATATTCAATCTGTATATTATATAATGTTTTGTATTATTATTATTATTATTTAATGTCAGTATTTTTATTTTTTTAATATATTGTTGTTAATTTCATATAATATTATCTATTTTTAATAATGCCGCTTTGTCCATAAAATTGTAGAATGTCTCTGATAATAAAGCTTATATTTTTCTCTTCCTCTCTTTCTCCTCATCTCTTCCTATTAACACAGTGGCCCAAAAGTATGAAAATGGCCAATTATCTCGTCAACTGCTAGTTCTAATTGTACAAAATTTGGGGTACACCTATTTTGGGATACGTATACCAGATTTTATATTTGCAATGTTGTCAAATCTGATGTTTCTTTCATATTATTAATGACTTTGGTTTTTCAAATTCATCACCCTGTATATTCAGTCATTATTGGAATCTCCTATTCAACACCATATGTAACACTCACGATTTTATTTAGAATTCAAATATCATTTAGAATGTGTCAATGTAGCCGTTGTAACATATCCCAAAATAAAGGAAGCTATGGTAGAGTTTCAATCTATTTGTGGCGGTTGAACTTTCCAGATAATTTATTGCTTCAACTCATGGTGTCAATGAGCGTGAAAGCGATACAATTGTTCAACTGTTGTGAGAACTGATTTCGAGCTAGTGTTTAACATGTGAATTTGAATTTTATTTATTTTTTGAACCAATTGTCTGAAAATATAATAGAATGAATAGAATAGAATTTTTTATCCAAATTTTTCCTGAATTTTTGGAAGAGAAAAAATCTTCCGCCAAGATATTAATACTATATCGTATCTTTCCAATTATACAGAACCTTAAATTCTATTCATCACACAATAAGGGTAAACGAGTGAAAGATGTCCAGAATGGGCATGGGGCTCATGATACCCAAACTTCAATATTGTTTGTAATATCATATTATGTAATACTTTTTTAATTGATATACAATATGTCCCACTGAGTTGAAATCATATGGAAAACTTTTTTATTATTAATTTTGGGAAGAAAAGTTATTCCCCATGAGAAGTTCCGCATTATCGAGAACCACGAATACTGTCGTCAAATTTAATTTCAAATTTTTCAGTCGTATACGAGGTTTGTCAAAAAATATGAGTTTCACTGAAGCCTTAGGCATTGTATATTTGTTTATATACTATGCCTTAGGCTTTGACCGATAATGAAGATCAAATATTGTTATGTGCAGCATCTTCGCGCATACGACTGCAACTTCTAGACTTCTAGTGGGTTCTTCTTATGTGAGGTGGGGTCTACATTTTAATGTGCATATTTATTTATTTATTTAGAAAATAATAAAATACATTCAAACACTAAGTTATAGAATTAACATCATATTATTGTGAGGAACAAACAAATTTAATTTCTACTCATACTAATGCTTCGATATATCCAACTTTTTTAGTAACCCGACTCCGAAGTAGGAGGGCTGTTTAAGCAAAAATATGAAAATATCCGAATGCAGTGTTTACTGACAACATGCACTTGCGTCTAGCCGGAGGATTTAATTTTTGAGCCCGCAGGCACGCAGGCGCATTACATCACGAGTTTATTTTGAGGTGCGCATGAGTTTATAAGCCTTTAACCCTTTATTAGATGTGACTGAATGTGACGAGATTAGGCCAGTAGCTAACATACTGAGCTCACAACCCAGAGGTCCTAGGTTCGAAACCGGGTTTGGGCATGGGTTCTCTTGTTTTTTTTAAACTTTTTATTTTTTATTTTCTGATATTTTCATGCATAGCTACACTTTGATCAACCGGGTTTGGGCCTGGGTTTTATTGTTTTTTTTCAGTTTTTTATTTCTTATTGGAACTTCATTTCTTTACGCCAGGTTATGTTTGAGCGACCAGGGGTCGCGATGCAAAAGATCTGACCGTTACGCGTTACGTTACGCTACGTTATGTTACATTGCTTCGTTATGTGCCTTGCTTCTGCGTGCTTGTGCCTCCATAGTCTCTCTCTCGTTTACGAAGCAGCGATTCATAATAATAAATATGCTCCTGCCCGGCTTCGAACCCGGGCCGCCCGCGTGCGATGCGAGCATTCTAACCACTGAACCACCGATGCTATATTGAAATTCTATGCAAAGCTGGTATTCGCAGTGCTAGTGATCTACTTGAATTTGTTCGGATAAATTTTTACTATTATTTCCATAATTTTTTTTGCGCGATTAAGGGGTCTAGCTACTTTTCGAAATACAGGGTGTTGAAATTTTGAAAACTTGAATGTTTCAATTCGATAACTTTAAAATGGATGGATAAATTGATTTGACATTTGGCAGGTAGTTTTTAAATGTAAAAGGGCATATTTTGAAAGAAATTGTAGTTTGTGTAACTAGTGTGGATATGATGGCCATATCGCACGAGGACGAAGATCGTTCAAGTGCGATATGGACAATCCACACGAGTCGAGCAGCATATTTTTTCTACGACCCACTTAGGAAAAAATCCAGAAAATAAAAATTTCTATAAACTGTAATATAACTTCAAATTGAAAATTTAACAATTCAATTTTATGTTTCCACTAATTTTTTTGTGGTAAACGTACAGTTCTTGTCCAATTTGTATAATGCTACGGTTTCCTTTTTCAAATATACGATGCTGTTATAAGTAGATGTTGCCAGTCGGACTCCCTCATGGAGGGTACCGTACCATTATCTATAATAATGAATATTCTGCTAAATATTTCAAACGTCTACCTGTTGTCGTTATTAATATCAAGCAGAATGATTATTTAAAAATAAAATTAACATTAAAAAAAATTCCTCGCGGGGAATCGAACCCGGGTCTACCGCGTGAGAGTCTGGTGTGCTTACTACTCAACCACCAAAGAATATGCAAATTGTTTATCTACAACGTCAGATGTATTACATAATTTTTGCTTAAAAGGAACTAAAGTTCCTACCGTGTGTCCCGCGACACGTTCTACCTTTTTTCTGATATTTTTATACATAGTTACCATAATTCTCTCTCCCCCTCTCTCAAAAAAATATTTACGAAATAATAAGTAGGTAGTTATTTGGGTGAAAGTGAGTGTTATAAATAGAAGGCGCATGCGTGCCTGCGGGCTCAAAAAATTAAATCTTCCGGCTAGACTGAAGTACAACATGCTTGAACGAAAAATTATCAGGTTTATCTTGATGCATGAGTGTTGTGATTCGGTAGAATATTTCTCGAGCAGAAGGAATAATAGTATGGTATTTTTGCGTTCACTTCCGATCACTTTTTCTTGAATAGACCTTTAGGAACCTTATCCAAATCGCAACATTTCAACGAATTCTAAAATTTGACATATGTCACAATGACAAATGCGCAATTTCAACACTCGTTATTATAGTTATGGACCTTCAGGGAAATTTTCGATAGCTGGCGGGATCTCTTCGCCAAAATAATCCCGCTTTATATGGGATTCTTGATACATGAGGGTTATATTCAAAATAATCCAGAATTTCCACATGTATTGTGCTGTTGGAGTGGAGTTCTTCGGAAACTCTTAGTTTCATTGAAAAAAGTTATATGAGTAGATTCCACAAATGTGGTAATGTTCGTGCCATTTTCCACCACACACGCATACACACAACTTCTTTGTTTTATTGAAAACTTATTTCGGATGACAATTCGATTTCCTAATAAAATTGGTGAGCTATAGGCTAACCCGATAAATTCAATCTAAGTTAAATCAAACCATCCAATGCTTCGATGATAAGGCTGTTTTGTTTTGTTCCTGTGATTCAGTTGGGATCTTCAATCGATTGGGGAGAGGTTGAGATTGAGGCAAAGAATAATCTAACTTGCTGATTGATGTAACCTCTCCCTTTTCCAATTGACTACTGGTATTGATAGATTTCTTTATTTCAATCGACGTCCTGCTGTCCTCTGGTATACTCGTAAATCCCCTTCTCTCTATATTCCATATGATTTCCTCCGCTTTCCAATAACATTTCCATCAACTTTTCAACTTCAACTTTTTCAACCTTTGGGATGATTCATACAGGGTGGGCACTATGAATGAACTATTCTCTGGTGTTTTAGCGGCAAATAAAATAAGAAAAAATTAAACGTAGAAAGATTACTCAGGACTATAGTTTAAGATTATTTTGGAATAAACAGGGTGCTCCAAAAAAGCGTGCCGTATCAAAGTTAGGTTCCTTCAAATTTAACACCCTTATCACATTTTTAAATTGCACTACCAAAAATATTGTGAGCTCATTAACATTTCCCCATACACCGAGAAAAAGATTTATTTGTAACAATCAAAATCTTATTATGTCAAATAAATATGATTTTCCATATGGCCTAACTAATATTTAATTTGTCGTTAAGAAAGGATTTGTTTCAAGTTCGGAAAGTAATATTGTTTATGAATAAAAACATCTTCATTGTCATCAATAACATGAGTTATCTATCGAAAATTACATTTATCCTCTTAAAAATGTATCATTTTTGTCTCAATCAATATTTATTGAGGTTTGAAGACAAAATGGTTATATTGATCGTTTAAAGCATTTAAATTAAATAAAGTATTTTTCCAATAACAAATACTTATTTTTGCAAGATAACTATATTGTTTTATTATAAACAAATGTATTGTATCGGTAAAATATATTTCTTTACCATCAATAAGTATATTGTCTGCGTTAACGATATGTTTTTTATTCGTAAGCATTCCCAGCAAATTATGTTTTTGTTGGAAACAAATGTTCCTTCTCCAGGAAAACTATTAATTGTCACTAAAATTCAATATATTTATCATAACCGAACCATAATTTCCATAAACATTATATCGCCTTATAGTGAAAAAATATATTTCCCTAAAAAACCGAATTATTTATGGTATTGTCTTTTGTTTATGGAAGTTACCTACATTCACTATTCAATACACTGAGCTTTTGAAATGTTTCTTAATATTTAGAAATATATAAAAAGTTCACGGTGTATTAAGCAGTATGAGAAACTTTCACACGGTTCTCTAAATAATTAGGTTACTTAGAAAAATATATTTCTCACAAATATTTGTCTAAGCCGTTTCCAGACTATGTTGAACAACAAAGTTGACTTTCGTTTTGTATGTGTGGACTAGTCGATCGAATTGGTCGATGGTTAGTCTGGACACGGATTAAAATTACAGTATTTTTATGACAAACATGTTTAACTCTAATAAAAATTAATGGTCATTTATGCATGAAACTGTTTAGTAGGAAAGCAGGATAGGAATAAAAAACTTGCTGCTGAATATTTTGATCGATTAAAAAGAAAACTATACATTTCTAAAATAGATAGGTACATTTTTAAAATTAAACAAACCTGCATGATCTAAAACATAACCAACAATGGTATCCACAAGATAGCCTTGTCTATCCTTAAGTGTGCTCATTAATGCTTTCCCATAGTAGTTTTTTGGAGTTCTTGGAGTAGATCTGACAGGTTTAATTGAGAAATGTGTATTTTTATAGTACATTTCGCTTGCTTGTTACTTCTACCTAATTGAATATAATTGTCATTTATTTCCTTACCTTCAAAGATATCTCACAATTTTTTTAATCGCCATGAGTTTAACAATTCATTCATTCTATTATTGAACTTATTTTTGTCCAGAGCACTTTAACTACATACTTCACAAAAACAAAATAATTAGTGAAATTGCAAAAACTGATCTATTTTCACATGCAGACTGACGCCAAACGTATACAGGTGGTGACTGTTACTGAATGATAGGAAGGGTGGGGTGGGAGTTATCCTGATGCACTTGTGTAATTATTTCCGATAATTTTTTTCACTTGCCAAAATCTGACATTTTGGTGGTTTTAACCAATAGCAATACATTATTCTAGCCAATCATTCGGTATTATACTGACAATTCTGCTTTCTCATCGATAATACCTTGTTTAAATTGGAACGTCAGGATTCTACTTTGAATTTGTCATTATTGACAAGTAAAAATGGTTCGAAGTATATTGAAAAATGAACACAAACCGATTCAGTGCCATCACCCAAGAGAATATTCAACATTTAATAGAAAATTCCATTCCACAATTGATGAAAAAAATAATCTTCCCAAATACAACTCGCTCTTCAAATTTTATCACATAATTTTTCATTTTCATTACTCAAACTTGTTCATTTGAGGCAAAAATATTCAAACAAACCGAATTCAGATAAAATCCCTCGTCCTAACGGACTCGTGATTTTATCAATCGGTGTTTTTTTCATATTTTTGCCAAATAAACAAGTTTTCGTGAAAAAGAAAAAATTATCGATAAAATTTGAATGAATGCGTAGGCCATTGGGTCCCGGACATTTGTCAGTGTCATTTTTATTTGACGTTAAAAATTTGCTGTCAGTTAACCTGTTTATTGAAGAAACTTACATATTTTCATTTTGCTGAATAGTTTAAAAAATAATCTCGCCGAATTACATTCGTGGTAATAATTATTTTTAAATAATTTTAACTAGATTAGCAATCGTCTTTATTGCTATTAGGAAATCCCACTCGTGGACTTCGTCCACTCGTGAGATTTCTATAGCAACAAAGATTCGTGCATCTGGTTAAGATAATTAAAAAATTACCACTACTCGTGTAATTACTGTTGAAAATTTTTTGACAATTCCAAAAACCAATCAAATTTCCTCATTTTATATCATATGAACAATCTCAGCCAATCATGTCAACATTACACTGAAAAACCATGGGTAATTTTCACACGTTGCTATGGATACATATTGATTTATTTCGATTTTGAAGTTTCGAATATTTAATATTTCGAAATGTCACGATTTGGTTGTAATTCTGAAACAAAAAATTTTCTATCCGAATAACCCTCGGACATTGATAAATGCTCAAAAATTTTATGACAACTTTCTCAAGCTTGTTGCTTGTAAGCAACAAGCTTTCGAAATCTGTCATAAGATTTTTTCGAACAATTATCAATGTCCTTGGGTTATT
>CAJUYG010001334.1:65114-76935 GCA_910591675.1 Galerucella calmariensis
GATTTTTTCGAACAATTATCAATGTCCTTGGGTTATTACTACTGAAACAAGATTTTTACGATATTGACATTATTACCACTTGAAAAGTTGTGGGGAAAAACTAACCAAACTTGCCAAAAAAAAATAACACAATTTTCTCATAATATTGAAATTTGAAGCTTGCATAAACTGTTAAAAAAAAACAAAAAACTCATATATATTATAGACTTTAACATATACTGATTACAATAGGCGAAGCATTATAAAAATTCAGCAAATTGAAATAGTTGCATGAATGCTAGTGAGCACATCACAATCCATCTCAAAAACTGCAGATACTCTTGAGGTGTGTCCAAAAACTGCATAAAGGATTCTAAAAAACGTTAATTTCATTCTTACAAAATAAAAATGCTCCTCCAGCTGACAGAAGACGATCCAAATCGCAGATTTGAATTTTGCGGGAGAATAGATAAGAAATATCTCAAGAGCCCGATTATCTCAAAACAGTGTGTCTTAGTGACCAGACTACCTTCTTTCTTGATGGTAATGTATAAACACTCAGAGCGAGCTATACTGGAGTGACACAAATCCCCACATTTTCCGCGAAGGACACACCCAGATCCCTCGAAAAATAAATTTTTGGGCAGGGTTCTGGAAAACTACATTTCTGGTCCTGTATTTCTGAACACCACTTTGGCTGGAGAAATGCTATTGAACCAGTAGTCCTTGGAATACTTGAGGATCATCCCAATGAATTTAGTGATTTAGAGATGACTTTTCAGCAGGATGGTGTTCCTTCCCACTATTATGCACCAGTGAGGCGATATTTTTACGAGCAGTACCCTGGTAATAGATAGGACAACGGGGTTCAATAGAGTAGCCTGCTCTTTCTCCTGATCTGACTGCGCTCGTAATCTGAGAAAAAAAGTAAATACGCCAGTCGGCATCGTTGATGATCTAAAAAGAAAGAATTTGTGAATAATGCAAATCAATTTTTTAACAGACGCCTGAACGAATTTGGATGGATTTTTTGTCTGCAATCTGTTATTCCCAAGAAGTCAACGATGGACATATTGAGCATCTTATTTAAACTTGTTTGTTTTAACTATTGATTTTTTTTATATCAATATTATTCATTTCTGTAGCTTAACGACAGGTAACGTTAACTTTTGTGATACTATGGTATTCCAGTCTGTAGTTCAAGTGATTCTTAAAGTCAGTATTGTGATGACTGCTCTTCATAAAGAACCTATTAAAAGTAGTACCATGTGACAATGAGTCACATGGTACTACTTGGTCACATGGGTCACATGTGGCCTAAGTGCTGTGAGCCTACACACTCACCCTCCCTACTCTACAGATACCAGATACCATGTGACAATTTCCACAATTTGGCATTTTTGCGTTGAAATTGTTAATAAAGTGGGAATATTTTGATCTTGAAACGAGATATTACTTGCCATGTGATACCATTTTAAATTATCTCACAAAGTGGCGGCCCTCTTGGGTTTTATTTCCTAACATACATTTCCAAAAACGCGTCATAATAGTATACGTTAACTTGTTATAACCTAGCTTTATATCAGGTAGCTAAAGAACAGCTCATTAGATTGGGATTGGGGAATAAAGATAGTGATATTTGGATGTTCATTGTTATCTACCTGGTATGTGCTAAGTGGAACGCGATACATTTGATAAAATCTCTCCACTCCACACAAGCTTTTAGTAGGTCATGCAGTATATCATTAGTAATTTTATTGAGTATATCTGTCGGTTTGTATTGTTTATAAGCAATTGACAGGCACTTGTTCAATCATGATAGAATAAAAATTCAAAATGTTCTTGGTCTAGACAGTTCATTAGGTGTATTTGTAATGAGTTGTATTCAGGAGAAAAAATATGAATAAAACATGCTTAGTTTGAATTATAGGATCTTTCGCTTTCAAATTATTTTTTTCCGACCTGGCAATGAACAGAGAGGAGATAAATTATTGTTGATTGTGAGAAAGCTTTGAACTCATAAGATTGGGAAGCGAAGAAGCATTATACTAAACCGCAAATGGAAGGCTGGATTGAAAGAGTATTTACCAGTCGATGAGGGCTAGAAAAGTAATGATAGTCAAAATGTTTATTCTACCATGTGAAGTAGTTCAAGAATAATAGATTGTGTGAGAAAGTATAAATGAATAAGGAATTATTCAGGTCTAGAAAAAAACGTAGGTACACTGCCTCCCCGAAACTGGAATGATCAAAAGTCTAGCGTACGGATAGACCTTGGGCAGAAATATCCACTAGCATTTGGAAGAATGAAGGAGGAGGGGGACAAAAAATGGCAATGAGAATATTTGATAGTACCTGAAAAAGTACACAAGCAGGCGTTACAGGCAGGAAAACATAAATTGTTATAAAATGTTCAAAGATCCAGGAGCTGCTTGGCTGACGGAACAAGAAGAAATAGTACAGAATGAATGGAACAAATGCAAGCACATAGAAAGGCCAGCTAAGCCTACTTGTTTTTCACTTGCCTTGATAGATATCACACAGTTAACATAGCACTTATTATGTCATAATTCAAAAAGTGGAAAAATTGGCAAATTATTTGATGCTATAATATCATCAGCAGCAGATGCATTTAACTATAGAATAATACACTACACTGTGAACCGAATTGACATTATTCAACCCCTAATATCACTTCAGTTTGTTAATGAATTTCATGGCTTTTAGGATGTTATACTAGCCAATATGCTGTTGCTATCACTCGTAATTAAAAATGAATTAAAAATGAATCACAACTAGGACCGGACTAACGATTTCATTAAATCAGTGCATTGGAGCTCGCTGCAATCCGACAAGCTCTCTCATATACCAAGTAATACTTTTTCCAACAAATGCATTCATATAAAAATAATTCAAAACCAAGATCTGAGAAGCGATGGCTTTTCATGGAATTTGATACATTTCAAATCTTTAACATGTCCATATAAAAGTTTATTGTGCATGATAGAAAAAGGTTCATGAGATCCAGTTTTTTAAGAGATTATGTAGCAGAGAAAATCTCTCCAATATTTGGTTTTCCGACAAAAAGGTATAACCCAATTGCAATAGCAAGATCTACTTTCAAAACTTCTAAACTCAAATAGCTATTTTCCCGTGTGCGGAAAGACACTTCACGCATAAGTGAGGAATATTATTCTTTCTACGACCGTAGGTATATACAAAAAAGTATTCCAACCCATTTTTCAAAAGTTATTTTATTCAAACATACATATACAAAACTTTCACCAAAAACTATTATTATTATTATTATCATTCCAAGTATGCACTTGTTCAGCACTTGCTGGTAATGTTCACCTATCCCGAGCGTGTGTAAACGCAAATGGGATTAGGCTCGGAAGTCACATATTTATAAATTCACGGACAGTGTGACATGTATTTAAAATGGCAGCCTTCTGCAGATCGATGTATGTATTTTTGTGAAGACCTAGTTTGGTAGCTGTCTTGTAGAGTTTTGGGAATCAGTCCCGTAGATGAAATGATGATCGGTACCACCTCTATTTTCTCTGCATGCCACATCTGTCTTACTTCAATTGCAAGATCGGTGTATTTTGCAATTTTTTCGTTGTATTTGTCCAGAATATTGTTATTATTGGGTACAGCAACATCCACCAGATAAACCGAGTTAGCTTTTTTATCCACAACTACAATATCAGGCCGGTTATTCGTCACCCCTCTATCGGTGATAATTGACCTATCGTAGTATAGTCGAAAATCAGCATTATCTAGCACCGAATTCGGATGGTACTTGTAATATGGGGTGTAGGTGTTAACCAATCCAAATTTTTTGGCCAACTTCTGATGGATGATGTTGCAAAGTTGATTGTGCCTGCGTAGGTAATCAATGTTAGCTAAGGCTGAACATCCCGACGTAATGTGTTGTATCGTCTCTGTTGTTTGTTGGCACCTTCTGCACTTGTCCGTAGCGATGTTTGATCTTTCATGGCAAATTTCTTGTAATTGTTGGTATTAATTACTTGGTCTTGAATTACCATCATGAATCCTTCTGTTTCTGGAAATAATGTTCCATCAGATAGCCACTTATTTGATGCTTTCTTGTCGATATGAGGTTGATTGAGGTCGTGATGATGTCGACCATGAAGCGCTTTCTGGCCTTACTTCACCTGTTTGTCAGAATCTGTAACGATTTCAAGTCTCATATCAGGGCTTACAAGATTTAAGGGGGAATAGTTCTTATCTGCTTTTGCGACCATCTCATGCAATTCAGATGTTTCAGCCTTGGCAATGAAGAATTCTTGGAGTTTAGATATTTGTTCGTTATGTAAATTAACTATGTCCACTAGACCTCTCCCTCCCTCTCTTCTTGGTAGTGTTGTCCTGATAACTGATGATGTCGGATGGTGACATTTGTGTTTGGTCATCATGGTACGGGTTGTTCTTTGAATATCCTCCAGCTCTGTCTTTGTCCACTTTAGAATTCCAAATGAGTATGTCAGGATCGGTATGGCGTAGGTGTTAATTGCTTTTGCTAGATTTCCTGCGTTTAACTGGGACTTCAATGAAGTAGTTACCCTTTGAGTGAACTGGCTCCTAATTTTGATTTTGCTTGCTTTTGGTCTGATAGCTTAGCTTGCTGAAATCCTAGATAGTTGTAGGTCTCGCCATTTTGCATGGCAGTTATAATATTCCCATTGGGTAGTAACACATCTCCGTTAACGATTTTACCCTTCTCGATATTTAAGGTTTTGCACTTGTCTAATTCAAATCCCATTTGTATATCACTGGAGAATTTTTCAGTGATATTGAGTAAATGTTGAATTATTATTATAAATATTATTATTAGAAACACAATTTGTTGCATTATGTAAATTACTTAGAATTGCCGGTCCAGTGGAGTTATTTGGTGTTCACTGCTGAGTAGATGACGTTGATGAGGATGGCATCGGTTGCAGGTCACATAAAAATGACAATGAAGGTGACGGCAACGGTTTTAAGTCATTCGTAGATGGAAGAATTTTATTTGATATATTTTCTTACATCAAACCCGGGTGGTTTGATAGTTGACACTATTTTGAAAAATGTATAGGGCTGTATCAAAATATCTTCATTATTTCATATTTTCAAAAAATTAAAAATGCAACGAAAAGCTAAAGAATATGTAGATTTTATTTAATGGACTATTTATTCACCTCTTGTAACAATAGTTATAACTTCCGAAATGAAAAACAATCTAATAAGGTCGAGACTTGCATAATTACACTTTCAAAACTAAAATGCGTGCGGGAAAGTGGGTTAAAACGCACGGTCGTAGAAAAACAAATTTTCAGATGACCATTAGTTCAATAGTTGTCAGATGATGAATCCGATATACGTGAACAGTTTGCAGACAAAATGATGGAAGAATGTTATTATTGAAACGACCCAAATTTCTTGAGTAATGTTATGTTGTGCAATGAGGTAATGAATGGTAACGTAAATCGGTATAATTATTGTAAATATTGGTCAAGTAACAATTCTTGTTGGATTAGTGAATCATACACATAATATGCACAAAAACTAAATAAAAACAAAATATTGGATAACTCGAATAATCAAATGCGGTGCAATGTGCCGCGTGGCGAAATATTCCATAAAAAATTTATTCTTGCAATAGCAACAAAAGTAATTGTCCCGTGGTACCTATTTTCCGTCCACATGAAGTGCATACAAAGGACTTGCTTTGTACAAAGTTTCAGCGCTTCAACTGGAAAAACGCCAATAATATGAAACTTTTTTCAAATGACGTTTTTCTTGTCTTCAATGTTTGCGAGACAGGAATATATCAGATTTATATAATGTAGTGTTTTCTACTAAATGGCAGTTCTTTTTCTACCAGGATGTTTGTTGAAGACTCACTTTTTTGATGCACTATTGTTTGGTCTATCCAAAATTACGTTAAAAACTCCATTTTCGACTTCCACGCGTACAAAGTTGCGTGCTAGAGCTAGTTGTTTATAGTTTTTAACACTTAAGTAGTAAATTATCAAACTGAGAAATGAGAGATTTTTTCTCACCATAGCGTCGACTATTCAGCTTGGGTACTGGGAAATGAACTTATTCTACTTGATTTTCACACAAAAATCGATGGTGGAAACATCACTCGGAACAATGAAGCCTACATGTGTCATGGGCTACCGGTCTATAACTGAGACAATCACAAATATTCCATAAATCTATTAAGTCGTACGAATGCTTCAAAAAGAAGGAGTGTTCGTTGGAATGACAGAAATTGAAAATAACATTATCGTAACAAATATGTTTTTCAAATTGGGTTGAAAATCTATATTGATTATTCACCGCTGTTATAATTTATTGTCCTACGTATGCAACAAAACTTTAAATAGCCCCATATATGATTAACTATATTGCAAATTTCAAATCAAAATTTTAGACAATAAATTCTAAGCTGTGCTGTTCATCTCACTAAAGTCGGAGCGTCATAGACAGGCGTTTATTAACAAAATACAAACTGCTAGCGATAATTTTCCCACATTCATTCAAAACAACCGTTGACAATAGGATGATTAATTGGCAGTCACGGATAACCCTGGCTATGTAAATAAATAAAGTATTAATTCCAAATTACTAACATATAAATCAGTTCAGTTGATGAATACTCCTATTTTATATAATAACCATAATTTATTATTCAATAGTGAAAATAATCCCAATACACATATCCACAATCCATTAGCAGTGGTACAATTTGTTCAAAATTTTGAAATATGGAACTTTGTACATAATATATTCCTCGTTAGGGTACATTTCCGTGGATTAATCGAGCAGTATCCATTGTAATTATACTCTCTTTTTTGTGGATGATTATACATGGTGATTCATTAGTGAGATGAAGTTCAATATATCATTATTGAATATTGTGGAATATATCCGAATAACATTTTTACCGATATTGTAGCTAGCCTAGAGACACATATTTTGAAATAAGTCGCAGTAGTACAGCGTTTGCCAGATCAAAGTTACATTTTTTCAAAGTGATTTTACAGTTTCCTGTAATATTCTCGTGGGCTCACAAACTGTTTATGAAAAGTTTAAATCTGGACTGGGAGATCCAGATGATATGTTTTTAAGACGAATAAAGTTAGATGAGATGATTTCTAAAAAGATGAAAGAAGTTGCTAGAGTCGAAAAATGTTTTGAAGAAGTTGAAGAATTCACAACCTGTGGTAAAAATGCAGGCTTATCATTGGTATTTGATTGAAGAGAAGAAAATTCTGAATTAAAAAGTTGTCTCACTCATTGGTATGATGATAAGGAGTTCAAAGGATAAGGAGGAGATATCTTAAAGAACCATTTGAATATAGAAGAACTGGAATTACCCAAAAAGAAAAACAAAGAATGGGAAATTCCATGTAAATAACAATTTTGTTCTCTTAAATAAAAGCTCAGTTGTATAGGGACATCTCCAATTATTCTCAACTTTTTGTCAAAATGATTTATTTTGTTTGATAAGTGCTTATTTTTGTCATACGAAGTGATATTTTCAAATAAATCAGTAGGTACCTCTAATACAGATATTTATCAATATTTGGTAAATTGACTGAAAAAAAAATAAGAATAATAATTATTCCAACGCATCATAGGTTTTGAAATTATTTTTTGAAACTTATAAAGCGTTGGAATAATTATTATTCTGCGATATCTACACATTTTTTCAAATGAGACACATTGAATTTGAATTTCTCTTGATTTCCTTCTTGCAATAATATAAGGTTGTAGTAGGTTATACAGTGTATTTAAAAAGGTCTGGCCACTTGTTCCTGAAAATCGTAATGAGTTTAACACTCCGTATACTTCAAACTGCACAATTAAAAATCAATCAATCAATCAATCAAAACCAAACGTCTGCAATGGTTATAGTGCGCTGGACTTGTTTCTATTCAAGAAACTGTATGAAGGGCGAGTCCAAACCCGAATATATGGGTTTCACTTTCTATATACAAACTGAATAGTTCTAGTGATTGTTTCAGGATTGAAAATATTCGACAATGCGAAACTCTGTACCCCTGATCTGATATTCCAGATCCTACTCCCTACCCAGCTAATTACTAAGAATGTTGATGATGATGTGGTCCCCTATACAATCTGTTTCACGACGAGCTCACACTATCTGTATATTGAAGACTACTAACAAGATTTCCATAAAAAATAGTTTGCAGCCTAGGAGTAGATTTTTCAGGAAATGTATGCAAACAGTACAGTATTATAGCGATAACAACCTTCAAATCCAGCTTCATAGATGCGAAAAGTTCAGGAGGTGATTTTGACGAATGGTTATTAAAGCGTTCCAACACCTCATCTCGTTCATTTCCTTCTCTTTCCCATTTACAAAATACTCATGAATATATTCTTCATAAACTCAATTCTGGCTGTAATACTTGTGAGATATACACTGAAGGACAGAAAGAAAGTTGCTGAAATCCTGAGAGAATTAATGAATTGACTTGGAAAAATACCAAACATTCTGGACAAATTCTCAGTCAGATATGTATGATGCCTTGTGAAATGATAAGTCGATAGGTCGTATTTTCACTTCAGTAAAATGTGCTGAAAGGGGAAATATTGCTATTATTATCCCAAAAAGTCATTGAACCGAGTAATTTAATACGGTTAACGAGGCACCATATCTCGGAAATGTGTCCTAGAATTTGAAGAAATACCTACAGTTTTATTGGATAATAGACACTAGAAAATGATTCAACAAAAAATGTAGTTCCTGAAGTTGATATTTCTCACCAGTCTAAATTGGAAAATATCTTTTTTATTTTTCATTTTTATTTTGTGACTGGTAAATTGCGCTACCTAGCGTAAAGGTATGGACTCAAAAATATTTCAAATAACTTTTTCAAGGTCGATTTTCCCAAAGGAATGTTCTTCCCAAATTCTAGGACATACGGCTTTCGATATAATACCTCCTTAGTCTCATTAAATTACCCGGTACAACTGAATATGATAAAAGAATAAGTCAGTAAACGTTTTGACACTATGAATGTATATTTCACTAACGATAAGTTTGCAGTTTTGACATTTGTAGTAACAATTGCAGCTACTGCACAAAATCTGAATATCCAAAGTGTGAATGGAATAATTAATCATATAACGAGGGAAGCTACGGTCCAAAAGTTGGCTGCCGTGTCCGGGACTGCCAGACTTATGTTGTCAAAATCAGACAATTTTATCAGAATATCTTGTGTTGGTTTTTTGTTTTCATTCGCATTTCCTAGTATGTTATTCACTGTGTGAGATTTATGCCCGTATTCCCAAAACGCCCAATAAGAATTATTGGTCCCATAAAACCGCTATTGGATCAATAAAATCGTTCTCCGCATTCAGAAAGGACCCGGTAAACTTATTGGTTCAATAGCGCTATTGGTTCCATATATACGGCCGAATCGTGTGTTTTCGTATTCACAAACGTTCAATAGGCGTTATTGGTTCCATAAATCGACCCATAAGTTATAGATCGAACAATCTCCCAATAGTGACGCTATAGGACCATTAGCGGTAATATTGGAGTAGATGAAGTTACAGTTTTGATGTTTGTTTTACGGTACTGTGCTGGAATCGATCGAATAAATTAATTATCAAAGGTAAGTAAATTCACAGATGGTTATAATGTACTATTTGATCTTGATCGCTACTTATTGTAATCATGACCTAAAAAATATGTGCATAAATACTAAAATTTCTTTGTTTGCAAATGTTATACCATGCCTGAGTAAGGAACAATATATTTCATATGACCATGATGCTTTGAAATCATCAATGGATATTTATATACAGTTTAAACTTAACTAATATTTTTTTCTTACAGATGGATTATCTTTTACCAAGATTTGCTACCCGCTTATTAGAGGGTTCGTCATCTTCTGAAGATGAGGTTGAATCTAGGCAAGAAAGTACAAAAGGCCAGATTATTTCACATAATTAAATGAACCCGATTTCAAAAGGCGCTTTCGAATTTCGAAGCAGTCTGCTAGGCGGATAGTTAATGTTATTGGACGCAAGTTGGAAAAACCCACGAAGAGAGATGGTGTTATCAGCTCCACGATGCAAATGCTAATTGCACTACGGTTTCATGCAACAGGATGTTTTCAATTGGTGACTGGAGACTTCTTCAGTGTGTCCCAGCCCACAGAAGGATAGTGAAAAAGGTGTCTCTTGCTATTGGACAATTACAGAGACATTTTATTACCTCTCCTGAAGACCTTAATGTAGCAGCAGGGGATGTTTTCAACATTAAAGGTTTTCCTCGTGTCATATGTGCAATAGATTGTACGCATGTCAAAATAACCTCACCTGGTGGCGAAAATGGAGAAGTATTCAGGAATCGAAAAGGATATTGTAGTATTATTAATGTCCAAATTGTTTGCGATGCAAAATTATACATCTGGAATGTTGTTGCAAAATGGCCAGGCTCAATACATGATTCCACCATTTTTAATGACTGTCATCTACGTGCACAGTTAGAAAATGGAGAATTTGGAAAGAAATATCTTCTTGGGGATAGTGCATATGCTTGTAAAAGGTAACAGTATAATAAACAGGCATATAGAAAAAATATCACCCACCTAGAATTATACATATTTCTTTTGAAGAAATACTATATTTATATATAAAAAGATAAATTTAATTCAGTCAATAGCTTTCCGTCCTATTTAATAGTGAGATGAACATCAACCCGCAATTAGCTACTTATGTCCATATATACTGAAAAAACTGGACCGTCTCAACTAAGTTTCTCTCACAATCAGACTTATTTTTCAAATAGGTGAAGTGCAGTGTTATTTCATTTTTTAGGTATTTGCTAACTCCGTTGTTGAACCCAACCACACCAGCAGAACAGAAATACAACAAGGCACATTGCTCTACCAGAAACACAATAGAAAGGTGTTTCGGCATTTTAAAAAGGAGATTCCCTTGTCTATCTGTAGGGATGGCCATCAATGTGGAAACAGCATTAACTGTTATTACTGCCACTCCTGTTCTCCACAATATCTGCCTAGATGAAAGTAATTTTTTTGAAGACGAAGAAGAAGTTGAACAAGATCCAAATGATGGTGACGAAGAAAATACTCCAGATAGGAATAATGTTGATACTGCAGTGAGAACTTCTTTAATAAACACTTCATTTAGCGAATTAAGTATTCTATAAAATATAATGTACTCTAGTTTTTTCTTTATTGAAAATCCATTATCCTGAGATAGTTGCTATTTAATTTCAATTAAGAACTTTATTTTATCAATGATTCCTGGGGACTATTATTTAGTCAGGAAATATTTATGAAAAATAATTTTTTCTTATTTTCTATGACACTCGTGTCTTTTCATAATGGCACATAACTCAGCTCTTTCATCTTCCGTGTAATTACGGAAACGCTTCCTCTTGGTTTTTTCTTCCATTGCACAATTAAATTAACAAACTGAACCAGGGGACCTATTCTCAGCATATGCAAAATTGCATTCGCATATAACAATTTACGAATGGCTACATGCGCATTCGTAATGAATATTGTATTCTTTCATATTCGCATACGAGGTTCGCAAGTGTTTACGAACGGTTAGCTAAACACACTCGCGTTAACATGGCAATACAGCAATTTAGCACATATCTTCTGTATGTTCCTTGTGGTATATTATTCATTTTTTTTTTAATTTCTTGGGAAATAAAACCACAATATTTCTAAATTCTTCATTTCAACGTTTCGGTAGCGTTCCAACTACCGTTGTCAAGAAAAAATAAGTAGAAATTAATTTTTATCCCTAA
>CAJUYG010001335.1:0-24235 GCA_910591675.1 Galerucella calmariensis
TAATTAATTAATAGTATGTACACCATAGTGTACTATAGGTCTGAAAGTCTAACTTTTGGTCATTACATTTTTTTAACCTGCCATGTGGTTTATTATAAAAAATGATCAAACAACAAAAAAACAATAAGTTTGGATCCAGCGGTCTCACGGGGATGGTTGTCCTGTAGGAGCGTGAAGGAGCTGCACACATCAGTGTCATATTGACACCTTCTCGCTGATCTCTATCTGTAGCTCATTCCCCTCTAATTCTTTTGGCACTCTTGTCGTGCGCTCGTAGAGAAATTTCTCCGTATACACCCCTGGAGCAGGTGGGGGTAGGCGACCTTGGCGGAGCATGTCCAGAACTATACCGTGACATTCCAAAGTCCTCGTCAAAGGTTCTCTCAAATACCTCGCTACTTGGGTATTCGTAGTCCTGCCACCATTCCTCCCCTTCAAAGAGGTATTGATCGGAGTCGGAGTGCCAGGAGGGGAACCTTCCTTCGTCAAATCGATCACTTCGGCGTATAGCGGGATTAGTGGCGGCGGAAAGTACGGTCATCCATTCTACGGATGAAAAAACATTTTATTCATTGGCGGGTTTTAAATCTTTCACATGTATGCGGTTGAACCTTTTTCCTTTTTCGTCGCGTAAGTCATAGACAACGGGTGAAATAACACGTACGACTTCGTGTGGTCCGGAATATTGTTAGCTAGTTTCGCAGCGACATGATCCACAGCAGAGGATAGCGTATGTTCCCTTTTCATAACCCTATCACCTATGGTGCATTTCCAGTCACGGCGACGCATATTATAGTCACGACTTTGACTGGTAAATGCCCTGGACAGATTCAGACGGACTAGATCAAAACACTCCTGCAGTTTCCCTACTCGCAAGAGATGCGGCTTCGGGTCTTCTTCGGTAGGGTCGTCCACTCCGGTGTCTTCTTCCGGACTTTTCTCGGTGTCCTTTTCAGCTTCTTTTCGTAAGGATTTCGGTGTCTCGGGGTCTCTGCCAAAATTAAGAAAGGAGGGTGAGAATCTAGTAAAGTCATGTCTCGAATTATTTATAGCAAACTTCAAGTCCGGCAATCTAACATCCCAGTACTGGGATTCCGTGTACTATCGCATGTAGAATCCAGGTGTCGCGAAAAAGCTATTCCGAGTATCCCTTGCTACCAGTTCGATCGAAGTTGGGTTTTGTCAACATGTAGCATTTGGATTACTACTCCAGAGTTTAGATATAACGACGGCCATGTACAGGCTAGAAATTTTGTTGAACGTTGTAATGAAGTGTTGAAATCAAGATTCAGGTGTCTGGTGCAACAAAGAGTATCAAGGTATTCTCTCGAGAGAGTGGGAAAAATAGTTAATGCCTGTGTAATTTTACATAACATATGCAGAGCAGCAAATTTGGAATTAGATGATGACGTGGTCATTGAAGGAGAAATAAATAATTTGTTGCAAAATGATGTCCAAGAAAATTATTTGAGACAAGGCCAAGCAGTCAGAGGACATATTGTAAATGACTACTTCAGAAACTAATGAAACAAGTTAATGTAGGGTTTTTTTGTATACATTTTTTTTGTAAATAAGTTCAGTAGATTGGAAAAATGTTTTAATAAATTGTATTTAAACAATATTTATACAGTTATATAACAAGACCAATTTCCAAGAATTCAACAAACTTATCCATATAAAAAATTAACTTAATGGAATGACACTTTTTTATGTATTGACAAGTAGATTTTGCTGCTGTTGCAGAATAATAATCAATTCTTCCAAAGAATCTGCGATGCGAAATGTATTTTTTCAATATTTTTCATTATTGCAAGGGATTGTGTAGTCATGTACTCAATATTTTCAGAAATTCTGGGTATATTTTTCATTTTAATTTTTTTCCCTCTGTCATTCACTCCATTCCATCATTGTTGCGTTTCTGTAAATAAAAGAAAACCCTATTCAAGTACGAAGAATGGTTCAAAGGAAATCATTGACAGAAAAACAATTTTGGTAATTTGATATTCCAATTATTTTCCTGCTTTAGACAATTAGCAAAAAAAATTATCTCCAATGATGTGTACACATTACTTGCATTTTTAAAAAGCTCATCATGAGGAGTGGCTTGAGGTGTAAAACTTGTGGAAGGAACACTTCCATTGATGACAATTTCTTCAACAACCTACAAGAGATATTAGATATAAGTAGGTAATACCATTGACTATAATATAGTCACTGGTAATACATTAAAACATAATTAAACATTCAACAAACGGTAATGAGATGTTTATATCTTGTATTGCTGTACTAAATGAAAAACTTGCATCGGATTTTTAAGCTACACATGAGAATTATGTTTGTGTTTTCAAATCGAGAAGCTTGTATGGGTATGTACTTACATTTTCACATATTTCTTCTGGTTGACCCTGGACTAGTGGAATCCCCAATTCCCTAACATCATGATCCCCATCAACTCCTTTTTTTCCCATTATGCCAGGGAAGCCAAATTAATATAAGTATAATTCGTGAGATTTGGAAAAAAAATTGTGATATTTCGGAAAAAATCGTGAGATTTCGGAATAATCGGAAATGGGGTGTCGTCAAATCTTCTTTTTTTGTTTGATAATGGTTGTTGTATAAATTATACGAGGAAGGCGCAACAAAAAATTCAAATTAAAAAAATTACTCTGTGTAATGAAATATAATACAAATTAAAAATGTAACAAAATCATATTGAAATGAAATAATATGAAACAAATAAAAATGTAATCATAGACAACAAATAAAAATTAACTGAAATAATAAACCTAATTTGGGAAATTTATAAAAGAATTTAATCTGAATCTGTATCAGATTTCACATTTCGGTAATAGCCGAGACTGTTTATTTTTTTTAAAGATCAGAGTCAATTTTAAAATTGTGGCATTGGCCAAGGTTGGAAACCAAACTTTTTGTGTGTAATACACCTTCTAATGTATCCGTCTTAAGACAATTTCTTAAAGGTGTTTTATTTAAATTGACCAACGAAAAGATACGCTCTACGTTGGCACTGGAGTGTGGCAAAGATAATAAATTGAAGACTAAACAACATAAATTTTTGAATTTTGGGTACCCATTTCCCAACTGAATTTTATAAATTTGCTGCCAAAACTTAACAACATCCTTATCATACTCGTCGTCAGAGCTTATTCCCACATCGGTAAAATCTATATTTCTCAACATTCTCCACTCATTATCAAGCACTTGAATATTATCAATCAAATGTGGAAAATATTGTGCGATATTCGCAATTGTTGAAATTTTTTTATTTAAAACATTTTTGGGGTCAATGAATTGAAATTGCTCAAAAACTGAGTTCTTTAGAGGAAACCTAGAAAATATTTGACTGACACTTTCAATATAAAAACTCAGACATTTTACTTTAACTCTCTCCAAAATATTTTTGTCAACATTACTATTTTGAATTTTAGCTCCAAAATACATCTCTTCCATTGTTAAAAAATTGTGAGGTTGTTGGAAGTCTATATCAAAAATCGTTTTATTATACTTATCCATCAAATTTGTGTTATGTAACAGTCCATTATAGTTTTTACCGCTGCTGTAACTTCTCTGTAAATTATGTGAATTTTAGGTTTTTCACTTTGCATACTTATATTTAACTGGTTAAATGTGGGTAATATAAAAGTTAAAAATTCCAAATATAGTCGGGTTTCTGACTGATTCATACGTGTTAAAATATTAGTAGCCAAAATAATATTTTTGCTAGACTGATCAGTAAAGTAAAGTATTAATGCACTATATTGATTAAGCATACGATGCACCACAGACTCTAATGACACTCATCTCGTTTGTGCTGGAAGTAATATTTTTAGAGGTGATACGTTTGCGAATTGTTGAAATTCCTTAAGTTCCCAGACTCTTTTTGGGCTATTTGCAAAATAATTGTAGACCTAAAAAATAATCTATAAGGAACATTAAATTTTAAGCAGGAAATTAACCAACCTCTACAAAATAGTTCAACTTCTTCTGGAAGCTTTTGGCAGGCATATGATGCACAAAGGTGAAAACTATGGCAGATGCATTTCATTATAAATATATTGGGAATTGCTTCTCTTATTCTACTGGAAACTGAATTGTGAGCCCACATCATGACAATAGCACCATCAGATGCGAATCCAATACAGTTATTGATATATAAGGAATTTCATGTTTGATAAAGAATGACATTATATGGTCAAATATTGCGGAGCTAGTTGCATCCCCTATAGGTATTAACGTTAGAAAATAATCTTCAATTTCACTTTCTTCGTTGATTCTAACAGCAAGACATATTTGCAGTTGTATTGATCCAGTTACGTTAGTAATAATGGATTTAATTTTTGTAAGGCCACAAGCAATGTTTTTAGCGATATTAGAATGGCTAAGAATATTTTTTAACAAAGCAGGAAAATGATCCATCACTTTAAATGGTAAATTGTGTTCCGCAATGAAGCCAGCTATTCTAATTTCAGCTTCTTTTGTTTTAAGTTGTAGATCCTTTTGTTTTGAGTCTCTACTAAACAAATCTGCAATAGATCTTTGTCCCACCGTTGTAGCGGATGCACCATCCAAATAAAGGGCCATTTTTGCTAGATTTTAGCCACTTCAAATCATTCTCCCACTCGGATTTGTATTTTTGGCTATAAGATATTTTCCTTTTTTTTTGATGATGTAGATGGTACATTTCTTTCGTCAGTATCACTTTCGTTACTAGACATGTTTTCAAAATAATTCTACACAATACAACTACAACGGATATAACTGAGACAAACTAAACAAAATAAAACCGTTAAACGCTGGAAAACTAATAAAATAAAAAAACAGTTCAACGCTCGACGATCCCGGTGATTTACAGAAAGCAACATAGTATATTGACCAACCCACAAACCATTATATAAAAATATATTCGGGTATTCACCGATACGGCATATACTAGACGAGAATAATTTTGATACAAGACAAGTCGACAACATTCAATGTTACCGTTTTTTTATTTCGTAGTCATACTCATTTTTCGTTGTGCTTGAATATGTGATGTATTAAAAAATCGTGATAATATGTAGTGAAATCGTTAGATCGTGAGATCTCACTATTAATCGTGAGGTTTGGCATCCCTGGCCATATAACTCCGCAAGTCTTCCTCCTCGTTAAATCTTACGGTATTCTGCCTATATGTATCTCGGAAACGATTCTCGTTAGAATGATCAAGAAACGAATATCTCAATCTTCCTGAATCCGCTACTTCAAACTTTTCTGGTCTTCTGTCCAAGGTATAACAATGATCAATATGACTCCTTGTTGGCTGTATAGTTTGATCTTGACCGGATAGTGAAGGCTCTCTTAAAGGTATCTCTTCTTCGACCAAAACTTCAGGTAATAAGAGGTAGGGTGCGTCTATTATACTCCCGTTTGGGTAGACGTGATCGTCCTCGAGTAGGTTATGGACTGCCACATTGTCCCTCGATTTACTCTCCTCCGCTTGCTCCCTTAGGATGGATACGTGATCAAGAGTTTGTATACATACGCCTGAAATATGTATTCTGTTATGCTCCTGTTCCGAGTTTTCTGGCGAAATTCTCCTTAAACGTGACTATACAAACTTTCCAGCTGACAAATATGTCAGTCCATATTTTAATAGCGAACATTTTTTAAAGTATTCAGCAAGTTCGGTTTCTTGGTTTGACGTGTATTTTGAACTGTAATAATTTGATTCATCGTCGGTGCTTTGCCCAGAATCACTGCCATGTGTATTTTGTTTTTCCTTAATTCTTGTTATAATGGTAGTCCTTTTTAAATTATATTTCAAAGCTGCTGAAGTTGGCGTTTCTAGTTTACGGATGACATCTTGGACTGCTGATTTCATTGCCTTTTCTGAAATTTTGGTTCGGTTTGTCTTTTTTATGTATTTTCGTGGCATTTTTCTGTAATGAAGATAAAAATTTGAAATGAATAACTTTGAAAGTTTGGTACTATTGTGTTAATATTTAAAAACAGTAATTTAAACAGACTTTCACCATATGGGGTGGATTGGACAGTGTTGAATCCTACTCAAAATAGATTGTCGAATGGTCCCCATAACCACTTGTTTCTTTTAAAAATTTTATCTTCCAAAAAGTGTCTTCGTCCTTTTGGAGCAATTTTTTGCAGCTTCAACTAGCCTATAAAAAATTGAATGATGCTTTATTCAACTTTGCTTTCATAAATTCTCCGTATTCTGCAAACTTGTAGGCAGCTTTTAGGCGAGCTTTTCCATCTGCAACTTTTTTCCTCAACCTGGTTGCAAACTCATAGTTTTGCCACTTTATGTAACTCCCTACCTCGTGGAGTAAGCTTAGGTTCTAGTATTTTTTCTATTATACAATGAATCACAAATTTTTCTCTTTTAGTCCAGTCATTATATACATTTGGAAAGGCAAATGATCTGAGAAAGCCAAATTTTGGATATTACGTGGGGGTGGGCTAGAAAAGCTCAACCCTTTCAGTGCCAATCAGAAAATAGAAGCGGAAAACATTTTTTTTGGCGGTAATGTATTTATTTAGGCACAAATAATGCAAATATATTTTGAAAAAATTATATACCCCCTCCATCTTCATTTTTTTGCGTGTCCCTCTCGAGGGACAAAGCCAGCTTAGAACAAAAACGGAAAGTCAAGTTTGCAAAATTTTTTTATTTCATAACGACAAAAGAAACGGTACTAAACTCTATTTTTTGTTATAGAAACAATGAGGTATCTAAAAATTAAAAATAATTAAAAGTTGACGGAAAATGAAATTTCGTAAAAGCAGTTTCTGCCTTTCATAAAACATAAATGAACCTTACACTTTTCACAATATACATGTGTTTTTTCTTTGCAACCTTCCAGTTTACACCTGGAGTTGTTTTTGTTAGAATCATATTCCATAAAATGGTTATACCCGTCATTTCTTGCATTCCTCACAGGTCTTGACTCCTTCTTCTGCCTTTTAGGTGTTTCCATATTGCAGTCGCTCGAGGGCCTTCCCCTTTTTGAGGTCTTTTAGAATATATAAGTTGCTCTGCAACAGACTGACGAAATGCTAATAAATCCAGTAACTTTGATTTTGGCATGCCTAGTTCTAAAGCTTGATTCTTATATTCCAACCAAGCATTGACTAATGCTAAATGTAAAATTCAAAAATTCATATTCTGTGCTAATATTTTATGCTAAAGCGGTTTTGTCCCTGCAGCGGGACACGCTATTTCATCATAAATTTTTGCACAGATAAATAAACATTACATTCTTATACCTACGGCATATGAATAAATACAATCTATACTTACTGCGTAAAACAAACATAGCCTAAATAAACATCTCTAAGTAGCAACAATATCAATTAAAAGTAATGATGTTAGCGCACTGTTAACTGACCACCTTGCATTACGATATTGTGTTTACATTTATAATACCGGATGCTACCGGATGTTAAGTTCAAATTGTCGGCCAAAATAACCTTGTGGGCTTTCCGCCATCTTGAAAAAATGCTTGAATTCACATTTTTCATCATAACTCGGTTCCCCGTTGAGATACGAAGATTTTCACGCTTTGCTGCTCTTTGTACGATCTACAATTAATTTTCCATACATTTTTCACATATCGGGATATCGATAAAAAAAAACCATTAGTTTGGGAAGAAAAAATAGTTTTTTGCTATTTTTTTTTCTGGTAAAAGATGTCAAAAAATGTCCAGTATGAAACTTGTAGAGCGTGCTTAGACCTACAATTTTTTTTTTATTTTTCAATTTTGACAGGAATTACGACCTCTATGGCGTCACAAAGCCAGTAAGACTGTGCCCGGTTTTGATTTAGCCGCTCGCACGGTTGTATTCACACGTTAAATTGGATGAATGGTTGTTCAGGAAATTATTGCAATTGCAATACAAAATGAATTAATGAACCAACCAAATTATAAATCAAACACATGAAATTCATTGATCAAATAATTTTTACGCAGAAAAAAATAATAATTACAGGTTGTCATTTTTTCCCCGGTAGACTCTTCGAGTCGTGGAAACTCTTCAACAGCGGGAAATTTTGCTGTGACGGTCGAAAAATCATAATCATCATCATCGTGATCGTCGTTGAATAAAATCTCGACTCTGGAGACATTATTGCATGTCACCCACAAGCCCCACACTTTTCTTCACATTTGCGCCATTTGCGCCATATAGGCGCGCTATATGGCGAGACGCTCTGGGGCAGATTTTGTGGCGCCATAGAGGTCGTAATTCTTGTCGGAAATCAAAAATAAAAAAAAAACGAATTTGTAGGTCCGAACACGCTCTACAAGTTTCATACCGGACATTTTTCGATTTGGAGTAATAGTCAATTGGCTTCTATAAAGAAAAAATTGTATGGTTGCTTTTATTTGTAAAACAATGTGTCCAAATCAAATTATAACCAAGTTATAATGCTATGATTGATTTTATTTTAGTAGTCCCTATTTTTTCCTTAATTCTATCTATCAGAATATTTAGATTAACAATTTTAACATGATTATTAAACTAGTATAATATAATATACAGGGTGCGGCAGATGAACGGTCAATTAGAGATATCTCGAGAACTAAAGGTATCTGAAATATGAAAATTGGCATGAAGGGGTTTTGAATAATGAGCTATTCAATGAAAATATTGCCGTCACCATTCTACTTCCAGTTATACCGGAAGTCGCACATAACTTTGTAATTTTTAATGGAAGACCCTGTATATTTTTAAATTTTAGTAATATTTACGTTATTCTGAACATTTTTTGTTGATATTTCCCTATACCTATCTTGAACCGTTTTTGAGTTGTAATGTTTTTTATATGAAAATTACACTTTTTTACCAGGTACATAAAATTCAATATCCTCTAATGTAATTTGAATAAAAGTTTAAATTTCTTAGGAACTATTTACCATATACCGCTTCATCGTTTACACTGTGAAGTTACCTTTCTTATAATACAGGGTGCTGTCAAAATTGGAATAAAAACGGAATCCAAAATCTTCGCGTAAATTCTTTTTTTCAAGTTAAACATTGAACAATTATACAAATACTATCAAAGATAATAAGGCACTAGCTCGTTAATGCAACAAATGTTCAAAGTGTTGCCCATCATCTTCCAAACATTTATGGACTCTTTTAAGCAGATTCTCATTAGTAGCTCTTGATAGTGATTCTCCATCTATTTCGTTAAAAACGTGGAGGACTTTGCTTATCATATTTTCCTTAGTAGTGACAGGTTCAGAGAATACCTTATTTTTAACATATCCCCAAATATAGTAATCTAATGGTGACAATTGTGGGGATCTTGGTGGCCAGAGAAACGGACCTTTGTTAGCTATCCATCTATCATTAAATATTCCATCAAGCAATGTGCCTACTCCTCGAAGATTGTGAGCCGGTGCACCATCTTGTAGAAACCAAGCTTCGTTAGCCTCATTATTAGGTAAAGCGTGCATTGCTGGTACAATTACTTGCCGTAAGATGTTGCAGTAACACTCTCCGTTTAAATTTTCGTCATACATCATGAGAGCGAATATCTTATTATTTTTTACAGCACAAAAAACATTAAACGAAAAGGATACTTGAAATTTACTATCCCATGTGACTTGAGGATTTTCGTCACTCCAGAAGTGACTGTTATGGCGGTTAAACAAACCATTTTTAGTAAACTTCGATTCATTACACCAAATAATTTTTTTTGTAAAATCTTCATCTTCTTGGCATTTCATTAAAATCCATTCACAAAATTCTACACGTCTTACATAATCTCCAGGATGTAAATGCTGAGCTAGTGTATACGAATAAGGGGTCCAATGATGTTTTTTTAAAATTCTGTGAATTGTTCTAGTCGACACCTCTAACAGTTTCTCACATTCCCTTAAGGATGAATTTGGATGAGCTGCAAAATATCCCAGGATGTCTATTTGTAAATCCTCATTATCGACATGGGTCTTGGGCTTATTTGTTTTACTTTTAAACTGACCAAACTGGGAACAGTTGTGTAGCAAACGTTTAACAGTTTTATGATTTGGTCGAGGCTTTTCAGGATATCTCTCAGCAAACACACGGCAAGTTCTGGATACTATTCTGTTATACTCACCGTGAATCATAATTAAATTTAAAAAATCATCATTTGTATATCCCAAATGTGCCATTATTATTTTGTTAAGAAAATTGAAGGCAAACTATTATCATACCTTTCACACAACGGCATACAACAAGGTGACTATTAAACAATAACAATAACTGACATGTGTCAGAATATTCCATAGGCGACTTGATAAATTAATTTTTTGTGACAAAAATGTATAAAGCTGATTTATTTGAAAACTGCAGGAGATAGGTATAGGGAATAGTAATACATATCGATAGTGGGCAGCGTATTATTCTAAAATAAATAATCACTTACAGGGTGTCCCATTTGAAAAAAAGGAATTACGCGAAGATTGTGGATTCCGTTTTTATTCCAATTTTGACAGCACCCTGTATAATAAAAAAGGTAACTTCACAGTGTAAACGATAAAGCGGTATGTGGTAAATAGTTCCTGAGAAATTTAAACTTTTATTCAAATTACATTAGAGGATATTGAATTTTATGTACATGGTAAAAAAGTGTCATTTTCATATAAAAAACATTACAACTCAAAAACGGTTCAAGATAGGTATAGGGAAATATCAACAAAAAATGTTCAGAATAACGTAAATATTCCTAAAATTTAAAAATATACAGGGTCTTCCATTAAAAATTACAAAGTTATGTGCGACTTCCGGTATAACCGGAAGTAGAATGGTGACGGCAATATTTTCATTGAATAGCTCATTATTCAAAACCCCTTCATGCCAATTTTCATATTTCAGATACCTTTAGTTCTCGAGATATCTCTAATTGACCGTTCATCTGCGACACCCTGTATTGTAGTTTTCATAGATGAATAAAAAGGTATCAACCGACTTTGGCTTGGATCAGGTGTAATCCCAAACGATAATATTAATAGTATTACCAAAAGTTCAATTTACAGAGAAATTCTTCAAAAAAATACGAGTGTACAAATATTGTAGAATATAAGAGGGTTTTCCTCTGTCTAATATAAAATAATGTCTATTTCCAGAACTGTCAATTGTCAACCATAGATAACATAACACTTGTCAACCACAGATATAAAGATCACTGAATACGAATGCCAACTACAGAATACTACCATACGATAGAGAGGTCACTAAATACAAATGTCAAATGGTCGGGTTAGCTGTATTGTAGTAAGAGCCCAGGCGTTGTCTCAAAGAAGACGATTGGAACCATTGCAGTGGGAAAATGTCAAATTAAATATTTTTATTACTGATCATTAATAAATAGTAAATATTATTTTGCTACAAATAATCACTTAATCACAGTTTATGTTTCCTAAAACCAAAATATCAAATGTTTTACATAAAAAGAATGCAACTAGTACCGACAATGTGCAACTAGTATTGATAATGTTTGTGCTTGTATTATACAGCTAGAAAAAAACATAATCGGCAATTTCCAGTTTTCACAGTAATTTATGCTCTTTTCCATATCCAAAGTATGTACCATTCGTAACATTGACAATGTCGATGTATGTGTACGTTATTATTCAGCATTTTCCAATTACTACCCAATGGTCACCGTCAACTATGCCCTTTCCCCCAAACTCTTTTTACTTTTTTGTACACACAATTTACAGAAAAATGCAAATCAACATAATCGGAAGCATCCAATTTCTAATGGTCGTAACTAATTATGTTATTTCCCATTTTTGTGTAATTTAGAGACACATCAAGTAGAAATGTTTGAATACATAGAACCATACACATAACAAAAGTTGAGAGAAGAAAAGCCTTGAGAACAAAAAGACCTCATTGACTATATAGTATAACAAAAAACGGAAGACTATTATGTTATCAACCTCTCTGTACAATTTGAACGCGATACATCGATATATAGCAGTACAGTAATAAAAAGAAGGTTGTTGTTTTTTCGCAAATTCTTATTTTTCTATTTTTTCGACCCTCGTATCGTTTGTCAGTGAATTTTGGATATGGAATACGAAATACTATTATATTATCAACCTCTCTGTACAATTTGAACGCGATACATCGATATATAGCAGTACAGTAATAAAAAGAAGGTTGTAGTTTTTTCGCAAATTCTTATTTTTCTATTTTTTCGACCCTCGTATCGTTTGTCAGTGAATTTTGGATATGGAATACGAAATACTATTATATTATCAACCTCTCTGTACAATTTTATATGTATATTTATGTATATTTATTTTACAGGTACCTACAAAAAAATTCCAAGAATTAAATCTCTTAACAGTGGAAAAAATAAAAATTCTGGGAATTTACTCATTGGTCAAGTGAATTTCAATTATTGTTCTACTTTACCAAACGTATTAAATTGATGATTTTTATGTGGTTATATCTTTGAATGCCTAATCCTTTTGTTAACCAGCTTATCTTTTCTTTCTGGTCAAATATATACCTGGATTAACCAAACTTATTTACGTATCTTAATTCATAGTAAAAGTAATCATGAAATAATCATCACATTGCATGGTTAATATAGTGAAGGTCTAAATGAAAGCATTTGTTTTTTGTTTTTTCAAACTTACCTTGACATGTTCTATGGTTAGAAGTAGTAAATATATTGGAAATTTCTTTTAACGGTACATGTACTATCTGTTCATTAGGTGATCTTAAATGCTAATATATATATATAATAATTTTATAATTATGGTTCCATTTTGCTCTTTTTGAATTGCAATAACTTCAATAAATATTGTGAAACAATATAAAATCAATAATATACAATAATTCAAGTATTTTTCGTCTCATCCATTTCTTCAATATCATCTGGGATCCTAACAAAAATATCATGCTGAGTAGAATCCAGCAACAACAAACTGATGTTACATATTAAAATGCACCGAGACGATAAATGATCATTTCTCATCTGCAAAACTATGTCTCCCGTTTGATAAAACCATGATTTTAAACTTTTTTAAAACATGCAATAATGAACTTTCAAAAATCTGTTGTTTTCTTTTCCTGAAAAACGAGCAAATATTGAAATGATTTTAACCAGCAGCGGTATGCTCATTTCAACTACTTGAATTTATAAATAAGACCTACCAAGGGCTATGAATGAATCAGATAATAGTTGAGCATGGAGGAACTTTAGTTGTTTATTGTATATCTGCATACAAACTCCATCTACTACAATAACCTACTGGTCCAATAAAAATGGTACTCTTGTTTTTGAATCAACTGCATCCCAAAAAATCATACCCTAAAACTTGAACATTTAAATAAGGTCTCTCGTCACCCTTAGCATGATCGAGTATATAATCTAGAATTGGCTTAATCTTGGTCGAACATCCATCAGCAACTCCTCGACCAATTAAGCCAGTAAATCGGATTTCTTGTTCTCCATTTCCGGATCTTCAGTTATCATCTGGTCTAACCGATTCATCACATGCGAAAACTTATTTGCTGTTTTTGGGTTTCATTTACATTGGAGCCACCAACAAATTTTCAATATCTGTACATTCCCAAGTAAGAACAACAACTTCATCATCAAAACCAAAAGAATATCTAGGGTAACGAAAACTGTCACCAGCCTTTTCCAAGCGAAGAGCCATGGTGAGACTAGTGCGCATCTCTTCCACAGTGCCAGTCTTTACACCCCTATATTTCAGTTCCTATTTCAGCTCATCCTTCTCCAAACGATTTACGACCATTTTACGCGACATTTTAGATGTAGAAATACTCAGATTCAGATTACGTTCAATATGCAAATATAACAAAATCCTTAGTTTTGGAAATCAAATATGTCATGTGGTGAGTGAAAATATGGCAACGTTTTTCTATAAAATACAAATTTCACCCGAAAACTATTGGAACGAAGTTCCTTATCGCGCGTTGTGAAAGGAGGCTAGACGGATAAAATTCTTACGAAAAGTTTTGTCACGACACTTTTTGATATAGGAAGCTATTGTAAGCTGTGCGGCGTCGCATGTTTCTCTGTCTGTATCTTTCTCTCTTATAGAAATCAAGCCAGATATTTTTTTCATTTCTATTTCGCATTGAACAGTGTGGTGTCGCGACGATTATTTTTGTTGAGTGTATACAGGTTTTTTGTAAATAATAAATAATAAAAAATAATAATAATGAATCCTGACAGTGTTTCTGCACAAGTTCCGGATATTGCTGATGGAGTTAGGTAAGTAGAGATTATATACAGATAATAATAATTAATGCTTTTGTATTTTCAGCAAATACGCACTATAACCTCTCTTTATTATTGTGCTAACCAAGTCATACGCATTATAATCTCCACATTTTGTGTGTTTAGCAAGTGTACGCGTCATAATTTTAATAAATTCAAAAACAAATCATATTTTAATATTACAATTTTAGAACGTATGTATTTAGCAAGCCGTGCATGCTTCTTCCTCCGCTTTTTTTAATGAAAGATGTCTCATTTGGAAGAAATCATCACATATTCACAAAATTGCTGCTAAATGTCATGAAATTCTGTGAAACCCTCGTCGATGGAAATACAACAATAGAGTGCAAAAAGCTTACGCATTTTACGTGGGTTCTGCTTTAGAACGGCTTCTCTCATTGTTCGTTCAAATTCGTCAGTATGACGAATATAGTGCTCGGCATGCTTATTCGAAAGTGTTGACCGTCGTACCGTCGTCTAATGTTTCTAGGGATTCAAATGATGTCGCTCCAGTAATATGAGATAATAACAATCGGAGATAGTATAGTTCCATTAACCCTGGGATAGGGGAGATATTAATCATGCATCCGATTTGTTTACTTACTTGCCGTCTTTATTGCCATTTGAATTCTTTATTGTTCCAGGTGTGATGTTCAGGGATTTGGGGATACAAGTAAGTTCGAGCAACCGCGTTGTGCGAATTTAATTCAAAGTAAGCTTCCAACTTTGAGCGTGATTGCAGACGAACATTATAGTCCGTTCACCCGGTAGGTGTTTTGGCAAAACCAACACCGAGTGGGAGCGATGGTGCATTTTATATCCATAAATACGCCACGTCGCTTCCATCGCACTTACATACCTATAATCTTGATATTGTCTAATTTTGTCTATAACCAACGTAGATGTTTCAGTAGCCGTATTACTGCCGCTGGTTACGCCGTTTTGCTATTGAGCCGCCGACTGAAAGTTATCACGATTCCCATCATTATTACCATCACCGGCTACGCGTAGGGTTATTGAGTCTAAGCCTTTTTGCAAATATTTATGTAGATATTTCATTATCGTCCTACCATCGTTGGGTCGTTTATACTCTGGTCTCTTATTATCACATTCGTGCAGGGATGTGTATTCTCTAAAGGGATTTGGATACAATACAGAGCGTTAGAACTTATCGTAGACATTGTATTAGATATGGTAGGCAATTGGTCATTGGTCACACAGGTTACCCTCGACCATCTCTTTGTTTCCAATCCCTTGATGCATCATCATTTGAAAATTGGCACCTTGTCATAAACTAAGTAATCAGCAGATTGCAAGGTTTCATCCTTATTTATAGTCAACCCAAGCTTCCGTGTTCCAACCTCAACTGCATTCATTATTCTGCTATTCTCTGATGCAATAGATTCCAGTGCGTCCTTGAGCTCTTTATCACTCCTGGTCTTCTGGACTTTGAAACCAGTAAAAATCGCTTGATTATCTCCTTGAGCAAGTATAGGACTTGTGTATTCCTAGTAGCAGCTTCTCTTAGAATTATTAAAAGGTTGACCTTTTGTCTCAAGCCTTCTAATCCCCCCTGCTGGCCATCCCAGCAGACCCTTGTTCTTGAGGGATTCTCCATCCACCCTCATGAGGTCAGGTCTGCCATTATAGTATATTAAGCTCCTCTGGAAGAACTCGGGAGTCCTTTCTATGAGGTTCGGGTATCCCAGAAATTGACTCATAACCCTAAATACATGCTTGCCTCTTGCCGCTGGTGATTATTCGACTTAGTATAGTCGATGTGGTTTGCTATACAAACATTGGCGTAATCTGTATTCCTCTGTCCTGATGTATTGTCCATTAACTTCTTCATGACAGTGTTCAAATCATCCGCCATAGTAAGGCCTTTAAATAATGAGACGAAACGAAATTTGATCAGATATTCAGTCACAACGAAATACTCCTTCAGTCTTGAATGTGAAGAAACGTCCGACTCTTTTATTATCTCATTATTTCTCTCTCAATCCGATAATCAAATCATCTGAGTTGAGCTCTTCGTTGTTAATCATTCCAACAAAAACCTTCCAATTTGTTGCTTCGGCGGTCAAGAAAGTTCCCAGTAATTTTCTGCTTGGCCTACCGGGGGATGTCCTAACTTGTCTGAAAACCTCACGTCGATTCGTGGAATGATTCTTATCTGAATATATGAGGGATGGGTCAATCATGTCGGGGACCTCAAAACATTTCATCAATGGTAGCTCGTGCCAGTTGTCTCCGAAATACCTCACTTGCTTCGGCGTTGGCCACGTGTTTTGAGATATATGGTCCTTGAGTGGGTGATTTTGTAATAGGAGACTATGGTCCGCATACCATTTCTTTGTCTTTTCGACTTTTGTTGACAGGACTATGAACGCTAGGTCACTCCCTAATGACTAAAGGGCGGAATATATGCACGTCAATTCAGTTAAAATATGCGCATATATATGCATAGTTTTTCTTTGAAATATGCAACAATATGCATTTATTTGTCAAAATATGCAATTATATGCCTTGAATATAACATTAAAAAATGGAAATAAAAAAACGCCGACTCTTACAAAAATTATTTATTTTGAGTAAAATTAAAACAAAAATATAATAGGTAAAATTTTTAACCTGAAATAGTATAAAATGCATTTATAACGATATATTTTTCAAAATTTTCCGATAAAAGTGTTTGCCTTCTGTCTGTAAAAATATTATGTTTGTACAAAGAAAAAGTTCTTTCAACATCTACCGATGTGATCTGGCAATATTTTAATTTGGGTAGTAAGTTATAAGGCCAAGGTATTACTTCGTTGGATGGTTTAGTATCAAAAATATTTTTGACTTCCATTAAATCCTACTTGAAGCCTTCATTCTTTCCCACAATAACTTCGAGTTTACTTCTTACTTGATTTCCTACATCACCGGGAACTTTTTTGCATTTGTCGGAAAAAGTTTCAACAATATTAATTGATGCTCTTAAACTTATATTCCTACTTTCTAACGAAGTTATTATATCTGGTATAAAACTAAAATTAACCTTAATAAAAACAACTTCATAAAAACATAAAAATAAGCACACAATTTTTATTTTTGCCGAAATATGCAATTTTTTATGAAATTTGTAAAAATATGCAAAATATGCAAATATATGCACTTTGCATATATTCCGCCTTTTACTAATGACATATATCTCGTCAATTCCGTTCTCCAAAGTCGTTTGAGCGTGAAGCTTCTCAAGGCCATCTAGATATTGGATAAAGGGGTGTCCCCAGTGTCTGAACGATCCATATATTGTCAACACCACTTCAGGACTGGATATCCCCATTATAGTACGTACTAAGGTGTTGAAATGGGAGCATTTACTCCCCAATTCTGCCTGTGTCTTGATTATGTGGTCCTCGAGATCGGGAAAATCTGGGATCAGTGGTCTAAACTCTCTAGCCAACTCAGATACTCTCAAGAAACAGATCTTTTAATTCGACTTTTGTTTGCCTTGTGAAAAGATCCAGAATATGAAATAGGCAACAACTTGCGATTATTGGGTCATTGATGTCGGAAAAGAGCCATATCGACCTTTCAGATTCCAGAGATACGCCAACTCTTATATATTGAGATCGGAATGTGTGCCGTAGGAATGATCGACCCAGAGAACCCAGATCTTTATTGGAAAGAGGGTATGAAGGTGTAACCTTATGATGAGTTTCCATGAACAGTTGTTCGAAAGATGTGGACTTCCAAAGAGATATTACAGATGGGTTGTTGCTTAAATGGTTTATCAAGTGTAGTCCAACACCCAGCGCAGCTTCGCGAGGCCTCTCCAATTCAGCTACTGATCTGCGTGATACACAATGAACACTTGCTTCTCTGGGTAATCTGTCCAATAAACCATCTGAATATGATCTTGGAATTACTTTCCTTTGAATGCTAATCGGGAAAAATGGTGCTACGTCATCTCGGTCGGTACCCCCCAATAACAGGTCTGCATGAACGAATCCCTCAGCCTTCCCTATATGATAACTCTGAGATGAGTTAGATAACTTGCTCCAGTCCCCTTTAGGGAAACTCCCGATGACTTTCTTCTCTGGCCAGATTACATCATCTGGTTTCCATTTGGATAGAGTTTCGTGCACATAGTTGGAATTGTAAGTCTGTATCTAAAGTGTTCCCATGGAAGGATAATTTCATAAATTATGGAAAATAATATGTAATCGAATTATAAAAATATCATAGGAAAGTTACTATCAACGTGACATAAATTATATTAAACTTTAAGGGAACTGAAAAGATTAGTTAGTAAAAATTCTTAGAAATGAGGATTTTTAGAAGGATGAAAACGTTCAGAAAATAGGAATAGGGACAAAATTTATGTTTTTTTCGACAGGATCAAAAATAATTCTTACATGAAGTAACTCTTGAAAATTATTTATTTATGTATTTCTTCTCTTTCTGACGTTATTTATATATGCCTTTAACATTACTGGTGTTCTTCTACTCAAAATAGGATATTCTTCTATAACGTTCTTACAGCGGTTCAGTGAAGGTAATGTTTTATTGTTCAATTCTTTTTCAAACATTTTTAACACAAGTTTACGTTCTTCGGCGGACCAAGGTCTTCTTCTTACTAAAAAAATACAAATGTTCATCAAGGGGAATCTATAATTAAACAACTATAAATCATGAAACACATTGTTCAGAATCTCCCATATGTTATTGAATAAAATGAGCAGCCAAATAAATGGGTGAGATCCCGTGAGCGGTTCGTTGCTTCGAAAAAAAAATATAAGTGACAATAACAATGTGTTTTGGTCAATTTTCTAATATTTTGGTTCTACAATAAACAGTTATTTACTCTTAGCCTGAACATTCTCGTCAATAGTTTCTCTTTTTTACTTTTCAATATAGTTTGCAACAAATGCCTTTAACTGTGTGGCACTTCTTCGACTCAGAATTTCGTTTGTAGAAATAATGTCTTCACATGTTTCCAGAGAAGGCAGTTCAAAATTATTGAAATAAAACCCCAAGCACTTTTACAGTTTTTCTCTTCAAAAGACCATGACAGTTTTCTACTATTTCGGTATGGCGTTTCTGTAAAAATAAATGTACCTACCTACACATGTCACACAATACACGTTGGCAGGTAATTTTTAAACTGATTTCTTTTCTTTCTAACGATTAAACTTTTTAAAGCATAATTGTTGTAGGAGATAATAATGGAAAGTGTATTAGAAATTTTGGCAGCATTTGATCAATTGGCAATGCCATGTAATTACCAATGGTAGGTACACCAAAAAATCTCATATAAGGTAATCAAAATCTAACAATCTTGGCCTATTTTTAGATAACTCTGTGGAATATTTAAAAATATTGTTAGTATTTCTTAAGTTGAAATGTAAACTGTTCTGCTGTCTCTAATCTCTAAAAAATTGATAATAAAGTTGATATAAATATGTATTAATTTTTTCGGTTGTCTAACGTTAAAATTACCTGTTAGATCACGATAAATCGCGGAGAACCCAAAAACAAAAAACATTCTATAATGATGATCGTATTCAAAATAAGTATAGGGTGGTTTAGACTTTAGAATTCTTTTCATCTTTCATAAATAGGGGGAAATTAAACTTTGGCACTAACATGATGAAGATCAGTAAACTATTCTAACTCGTAACCAAGAATAGAATGCTGCTGTTTATTGAAAATTAATAATAATGGAGTTCGAAAACTTTTGGAATCAGAAATCGCTTAAGAATCCAGTGCCAAAAATATTTATGAGGGTACACCATAGTTAAGGATGAAAATTATATTATTTTTTAACTGAAACACCCTGTATATTTTTCCATTTTCAACTTTTCAAAAGTGTTAATTAAGAAAAAGTTTTAAATTTGTGTTCAACTTTAACTACCCTAAAAAAGTAGATATGTGAGAAAATCACATTTTTCCAACTTTCAGTGGTTGTTGCATTATTGAAAACTAGTAAAAAGGCTTCCATTAACTGTCTTACCTCTTAAATTTCTATTCGATGGGAGTATTACAATTGTATGCAGGGTAATAAAAATTTGCATATTTAAATTACAAATTAAGATTACCTCAGCAAACGGAAAAAAAATAAGGACGCGCTTAGCTAATGTATAAATTAAGCCCATAACCTATAAAGTAAAATTAATTTTAACTTGAACCATTCAATTTTAATATGCGTTTCTACCAAATCACTTTTAACTTGAATTATACAAAAATTGTTCATTTCCATTTCCTTATTGGAATTGTATACTACATTTCTACTAACTTTGGGAAAGATCCTTTACTTGTGTATTTAAATTTATATAAAAAATCGTTAGGATTTTCCAAAAGCTATTTCTTCATAGTATGTGTAAATTCAACTGATAATTTTTTACTGGATATAGTAACCAATCAAATTACTTAATTTCAAGTCATGTGTCAAATTTCATCCAATCACCGCTGTATTACAGCGATAATACCCTACATATGGTGTTTACTTTTTATTAAACATTAATTAAACGTCAAACTGACAACTGGATTAAAAATGTCGCGAAAATTAGGTATTGCATCTAGTGATTCAATTAATTTACCAATTGTACTTTTCACAACTGTAGTTTTAAATAAAAATGAATACTACTTGATTAAAATTGATGAAGTTTGTATTGAAAATTATTAAAGATCAGATTGGCAATCAATTTTTTGAAAGCTACAAAGTAAAAAATCGAATACTCCTCGGGTCTTGATAAATACTCAAAATTTTGTCGTAGAGAATCCTTCAAGCGTGTTGCTTGAAGATAATAGCCCTCGGCCTGCGGCCTTGGGCTATTATCAAGCAACACGCTTTCAGCATTCTCTATGACAAAATTATCTCGGTATTATCAAGACCCTAGGGGTATTACTACTGAAAATTCCTGTTCTGTTGGTGGAATTTCTACTGTAGTTAACTAGCTAGTCGATATACAGCGATACTTTTATTATTTGCACGAGTACTGAAATGAGATATATTATAAATTGTAACTATTACGAGCGGCGACGGAAACATCTTTTTGTGTAAATAAACGAGCATTTTGATTTATTATAATTAAATACTATTTTCGAATCTATATAACTTCAAGGTAGTGAAACAAAACTAAAATAAGTATTTATCACTTTAAGAACATGGCCCCATAAATGCAAAATATACCATGAGGCTGGAGACAAAGTATAGATATTTGTAAGATTTCTATATCAAAAAGTATCATTTATGAGGCATGTTACAAAGATGATTATTGCTACAGCTATGTAGAACGACTATAGAACCTAACAAAATTTGATAATCACAAGTATTGAAAACACATTTTTACACACATATTATGTAATAATAATTAAGTTGTCAAAAACAATTTTGTTTGAGTTGCATGACATATTCAAGTCACTCCACAACTACTAAGACGTGCTGAATTTTTAACCGCAAAGCACTTTGCTAGTACATATTTAGTAATACTCTGAACAAATGAATCATAAACAAATGTTATCAACTTACTAGTATTTTTTTTGTTTCCAATAGCCACATCTTCAGTATTAGACTCTACAATATAACTATTAACATATTCACATTATCTGGAGGACCTTCCACAATGTTTGATACAGACTCGAGACTATCATCAAAATCTGATTATATATTCGCATTTCCTTGTGCACATTCAAGAATGTTGGACATTCGATTTATATGTTTTGTGGCATTGGGTAATCTGTAGTGGTTAATATGAATTTTTCCATCGTGTCCCAAGTAATCTGCCACTTCTCTAATCTCAGTCTTTTCTAAGTTCATTGTTCCTCACTTTGTAGTTATGTGCTTCCGGAGTAGGGTTCCACGTAAAGTATCAGGTCGTTGAGCACCACAAAGCTTGGTATATTTGTTCATACACTGAGTAGCAATTAAATGATTGAAGTGTCCTTTTCCAGGCAAACCAAACAAATAAGGATTATCTGGTATGTTAAGTTGTTTTCTGAGTTTAAGAATGATCTTGATAGCGTCAAAATTTTGCTTATTAACCATGCTTCTTTTTATAAATACGAAAAACGTAAAACCTTTTACTTTAAAGCAAAGCATTCGAAGCAAAACCTTTTCCCTCACTTTTTTTATGCATATACCTTGAAGAAATTGCTTTATATTTTGAAAGCAAAAGGTAAGGATTCTTTTTTTAAATACGGTCTATTGGTGACCTTGCTCTTCGACAACAAGGACAAGAAATAAGAAGAAACTTGGGTGTAGTTATAAACAATTTATTTTAAACATAAACATTTTATTTATTGTTGCCACACCATATTCATTCCATTACTAGAAGCAAATTAAATAAACTAGCAAGTTAACTAACCAAACAGTTATATACAATGTGGAACAGCCAAATGGAATATCACACGTCGATTTGTATATTTAGATTTTTTTCAAAAAAAAATAATTATATAGGCTGTGTCATGTGACAGTGGGCGATACCAATTTTCTTATTTTAAATACAACCCCCTGTATATTATTAGTTTTTTGGATTCTTTAGAAAATTCTAGACATAATTCATGTACAATATCCCATACCTATCTTCAACTGTTTCGGAAATATTACGTGTTCTCAGATGTATTACAAAAATTAACATTAAAAAAAGAAAATTATTTTATTTCACAAATTCGCTACATTACACTCAATACTTATTTCCCATTTAGCTCTTAATATCCTGATACAGCAAATCCACAAGTTCCTGCCAATATACTATGGTTTCAGCAAGATGGAGCACCGCCCCATTACCAAATCAATGTCCGGCAGTACCTGAACCAAAATTTTCCAAATCGGTGGATAGGGAGGCGCGGATCGATAGAATGGCCAGCACGATCTCCTGTTCAGATGCCATTAGACTTCTTCTATCGCTAATTTCCTATACCATTTAACTCCATGGTGCAATGAGGAGTTGTAAGACTTCATTTGATCGGATAAATCGATATATGCTTTATGTTTGTTATACTCGATAATGCTTTTAGGTTTCATTACGTCTCCTGATTTTTTCTTTTGGGTAACCATTTCTGGAACATATTTGGTTGTCAACATCATAACATCCCTCTTATCTCGCCATTTTTCAATGAATATGCCAGTATTACTTTCTTCAGCGATGTGTTCACCTCGTTTAAGTTTTTTTTGAACAATCATTTTTGAAGTCTTTTTTCGATTGCTTCGTAACGTTCCTAAAATGTATGATTTTTTTTCAGTAGAGCAGTTGCTAGTTCCACAGAAGTATAATAGTTATCGACTACGATTGTGCGTCCTTGGTTAAGTAATTTTTCTGTAAGCTTTAGGACAACAATTGAAGGTACAGTGTGTTCTTGGTTATTATCCTTTTCTTGTCCACAGTAAATTGACAAATCATAAAGGTAACCATTTTCCAAGCACAATTTAAACAGTTTAACTCCAAACTTATGACGTTTGTTACTAATATATTGCTTAAATTTAAGCTTGCCTTTGAAGGGTACTTAAGCTTTGTCGATACAAATAAATTCGCCTGGTATAATTGGAATTTGAAAATTGTCAATCAACTTTGATACGAGAGGTGATATCTTATATAATCTGTCACCATCAAATTTTCATTATTTGCAAAATGCCAAGTTTTGAGTAACAATTTAAAACGGTTTCGGGGCATAATATTCTTCATAAAATTTACATATAGGTTAGTTTTTGACCAATATGATGAAATTGAGGGCAACTGAACTAGGCCCATCCACATAATACACCCCATAAACTTTTCCATTTCAATAAAATCGGTTTCTTCCCAACTTTGTATTCGAGATCTGGGTGTAGTTCCACTCACTTTTTGTTGTTCTGCATACAAGTTTGTTTCGCGAACACACAAATCAAATATTTCATCGGTGACAAATATTTTATAAAATTCGTAAGGTGATTTGTTAAAAAACTCAAAATATGGAGTGCGAATGCCAGG
>CAJUYG010001335.1:42435-76930 GCA_910591675.1 Galerucella calmariensis
TTTTGAATGTTCAGCTTTCTTCTCCTCCATATAACCTTTTGAATGTTTAACTTTTTTCGCCTCCATATAACCTGTTTCATTTTCTACTAAAAAACAACTTCATCATGTTTTATGTTGAAAAAAAAACTTGAACCTACCATTAATGATTTCCCCTTCAGGAATTTCTTGAATATTATCGTTTTCATTATCCCCTTCACCTTCATCTTCATCTGAAGTCAGATCTTTATTTATATTTTCATCCATAACCTCTTCATCTTGTGATTTTAACAGTAGCCTTGCTATTTTAGCAGTTTGATATATTTTTTGCGGCAACCTAAGAATTCGAAAAAAATATGGGCCATAGATGGATCGTATTTCTTTTAGAAATTGATAAAATGTTCAGCGTGAGTTAATCCGGAACATATCTTCAATTTTTGATAACATTTTTTCGTTTATATTGAATTTGTCTGTATTGAAAACCTCCTTATTCTCCTTCCATTTAAATGGAAAATAATAAACATTTCTTACAACTTAAAATGCATATAGGTACATAAAATGCAACGAAATTCAAAAAACTGCTAATGCATTTGAAGTTGAGAGAATGCGATTCAAAGTGTGACAAAACCTTGAACATATTTAACCAAAGTGAAATTCAAAACTATGCTCTCTATAATGAAAATATTTTTAGAATTAGCCTCTATAAAACCATGTATTTTTTTTTCAAATTATAAAAAAATTAGTTTAGGTAAGAGAGCGTCAAGAAAGCGAAAATAAAAAATTAACCTATAGTAATTCTGATGAGTGGTAATTGTGTGTCCCAAAAATGTGTACAATTGCTCTATTTCTGCCGAACTTAAGTTGTCAATTTGGGAAATTGTTGCAATGTGTTTTTTCAACTTGCCATAAGTCAATGCTCGAGGATATTCTGCTCCAGATTGGTGTGCTAATGTTCTCAATGTAGTGTAACCATCAAGACAAGAATTTTTTTTTAACTGTTGCAAATAAGAATGGATTTGTTGGCAATACAAAATTTCTCCTAACCGAGAGCAATAAAGTTATATAATGTTGTACTTCCTTTGAAAATACAACAGGTACAGGTTTGTGACGTTTTCCTCTAATTACAATTCTTTTCTATTGTTTGACGAGAATTTTTTCAGTTTCCGTTAAATTTCTTAAGAATTCCTCCAAAATAATATCATTATTTTCTTGTAAATAGCTCTCCAATTTCAACCTTTCAAGTTCACCCAGTCTTCTTTTGTTAAGCGTGATTGCAAATCAACAAATGATTTGCGATCATTGTTATTATCTTTTAAATTTTCTGCATATGTTTTGGCACTTTCCTTAACAAATTCATTCAATTTTTTTATATCCGATGTTAATGGAATAATTTCCATCAAATCCTGATTTGCCGCACTACTGACTTCAGCGTTCCAATTTGTGACGACCAGTGTCCTTAATATTTTAATTTGTTTCGCTTTGTCGATGCTATTGATACCATTGGTAAACATTGGGTTTTTTTGTTGAATTTCAGAAAAAGGATGATCACATCACTGTTTTAAAGTTGTATCCATATGGAGAGCTAATGAGGGAGATTTTTCAAACTTTTCTGATCATATCCACAAATATGTTCTGATATATTTGGTGTTCAAAATCCCTAAATATAGCCTCAAATTCCCTATTATCATTAATTTGATGAACATTTTCCCAGAACTAGGGAGAATTCTCCATTGGCACTTCACAAGATACTGACTGAAATATTAAAGACTACTTTTATTTGGAAAAATTTACTTCCTTTTATCTGTTAGCTCTGAATCCATACTTTTATTTTCACTCATTAAACTACAGATACATATAATAAACAAATAAAGCTAAAATGAATGAAAATATGACGGTCGATCGAAGAGTAAATAACAACACATCTTGAATTCACATGCGTTGACAGTTTTGATAAAAAATTCTTAGCGAATTTCGCAAAAAAATTAAAACATGTCCAAGTTTCCCGCCCCCTAAATTTCAAATTTGAATTGAATTCGCAATTCGCGATTCGCATCTATATGAACTAACCTTTAAGCAGTAGTTAACGCTCTTGAAAAATCAGCAATAGCTGCAAATATACATCAAATTTGTCGTAAATATATTTCATCCTCTTATTATTTTTTAAGTTTTATTTCGAAGAAGAAATGTTAATCCATGTTAAATGCACCGCTTTAGCCATGGAGACTAGGCTTTAGCGATGAATGCATTGTAATGCACACTGAGTTATTCAAGAAGGGGATGGAAATATAATCATTGGATTAGTCATCACAAAGTATTGGATATCTTTCGAGGGGAAGGGTACGTGAATGTGATGATTATATTTCCTTCCCCTTTATCAAATACACAATGTGAGGATATCATACAAAATACAAATATGTCTGTAATTTCTTCCATTTTCTTGAGTTTGTGTTGAATAAATTCAATAAAAAATATAGTTTCATTAAATATTTGATTTCGCATCTTAATAATGTACAAGAATATCATAAATATTATCAAGTAATCGATTATAGCTACAAAAAGTTTCAAAAATAATGGTGCCACAATAAGCATTAAATTGTAACGTACACAAAAATTTTGGGGGGTTTTAGGGGATCTCAACTCCCATAAATTTTTAACGGGGTGCAATAATTCCTCAATTTTTTTTAATGCTCTAATCATAAGAAAGCCACTTGTCAAATTTCATTATGATATATCGAACAACTGTCGAAATATTTGAAATAATCAATTTTCATTTGGTAACTTCGAAGGGTTGTAACTTTTTTCGCATGCACATTTGTACTAGGGTAACTTGGGTTGGATTGAGTTATTTTTATCCCCAGAATATGTGGTATGATTTATGACCTGCCTTTTTGTTACATCCTGTATATGCTACTGATGTAAATTCTGGTTTGATGGTATATTATAAAGTATAACATAAAGTGAAGAGACCCAAAAGTAATATTTATTTAAAAATGAAATCGTATGAGCAATTTTATTTTTATGGTGACTTTAAAATTTATAATCTCATTTACATTGAAATATGAGAAATAAATTTCAGAGAATGCATATTTAAAATGATTTCGAATGGCTTTTTTGGTTGTTTAATGGTTAACCGTTCGGTTCATAAACGATGACAACAGACCCTCGGTTGATTCAGAACCATTCGAATTCTTCGTGAACGGTTGGTTAAACGGCTGTCAATGAAAAATTGTTTGTTTTTGTAAAAAGTTAAAGTTAAGAATTCAAATTTTCATAAAATGCTAAAACGCAAAGCAGTTGCAGCTCTCTTATTAATCGATGAATTGGGTGATTCATCGAATATTAAAAAAATATTTTTCATAAGTGCCAATAAAAGTGCTAATATTTATTTGATGACCATGAAAACATTTGTTAAAGAGAAGCACACAAGGATTTCAGATTATTTTGAAAATTGGATTGATAGATATCTGGACTATGATTTTTACCTTCATTTTCGTATGACTAGGGAAACATTTAATTGATTATTTAAAGAAGTTGACTGCATAAATACGAAGCATGGAAAAAATACACTCCATTTTGGAGGTAAGAAGAAAGTTGACACAAAAAAGGCACTTTTATTCAATCTTTGGTATCTTGCCGAAGGAGATACACTGATCTCCACTGCTGACTGGTTTAATATAGCTGTATCAACTATGCACGATGTTTCATACCGTTTCATAGAACTATTAGCACTACTATCAGAAAAATTCATTTTTTTGCCAAATACCAATGAGTGCAAAACCATTTGTGAAGAGTTTGGCGTGAAAGGATATCCAGGTGAGTAGAACAATAATTTTATAACATTATTTGTTGAGGGTTTTTTGCATATAGATGTTATTGGAGCAATCGATGGTACACACATCAACTGTACAGTACCAGAAAATCAGCAAGACAGTTTTCAGAACAGGAAGCTGTCACATTCAATAGTTATTCAAGGAGTTTGCACAATGAATAAAATGTTCACAAATGTTTGTTTTGAATTTCCTGGATCTGTTCATGATGCAAGGAAAAAAATTATATACTTATATTTTATTAGCAAACATTTTGAGAAATAATTTATAGGTCTTGAAAGAATCTTCTTTGAATAAACAAATCTATTTAAGAGGAAAGGAATTCTTATTTCCAAAAGATTATCATTTAGTGGGACTCCGCTTATCCTTGTTTGGAGTGGTTGATGACACCATATCGGTATAATAAATGTATACTTATATATATTTATTGTTATTCATTTATTTATTGTTCTAGTGATACCGGTCTCCTATCACCATAAAAAGATACCACAATACAGTTTCAAGTTCTACAAGAGTTGTAATTGAAAATGCATTCGGATTACTAAACATTTTCAGAAAGGTACAAAATTGAAAAGGAATAACAACAATTTGTATATCAAAAACAATTCCCTTGAAAATAAAAAACGAAACTAAAAGTATTGAAAACAAAACAGTATAATTGAAAAATAATACCTATTTAATATTTCAATAAAAAAAATGTAAGCCAAAATTAAAGAGTAAATGATGAAAACAAGTTCAGAATTTGTTTGGAAAAGTAAAAACATTTTATCAAATCTCATCAAAGTAATAATTTAAAACTAAAAACGAATTTGAACTATAAATCACAGATTTGTGCTGATGATGTTTGCAGAGCTTATTTTGGTGGTCTTTCTGTTTTTCTTGTAGGAGGACATAATAATTCATTTATTGTTTTAATCATTTGTTGTTTTAATCTATTTTCTTTTTTTTGTTTCTTCCAACATACTTTGCAAAATCTCTACTGGTAAATGATTATGCCTTTCCTGATTTCGATTCATCTCTTCCAATAATCTGTATGTAGCAGTTTTTGGTTTTCTATTCTCTACATTCAACGAAAATCTATTATTAGAAGTAGATGCATTGTCAGGGGGATTTTCAATATTTACATCTTGATCTTTTTCAACTTCTCCTGATTGCTCCCTTGTACCTTCATTGCTCTGCATACCTTCATTCCTCTTTATCTCTAAATGATCCTCCAAGGAGTCTTTTATAAGAGGAGGAGCGATTTTATGTTTCTTATGCAAAATTTCATGAATTTTATCAAAATATTGTGGTTTTTCAATGGGAGCAGCACCAGTTTTTTGTGAATTTCGTAAATGAATTAAATATTTTTTATTTAGATTTGCAAATTTTTGGCGACACTTCTCCCCTATATTAACTCCCAAATAATAACCCTGGCCTGCAATTTCTTCCCCTATTTTATTCCATAACTTTTGATTTGCATTTTTTTTTATCAGAACATGATTTAGAATATTTTTCTGAACCTCTAAGATCCAAAAACAAGTTAGTTGCTTCAATATTCCTTGGACAATTTTGTTCTGGAATAGAAAATCGGGAAATATTTAAGAATGCAATTTATTGTCTACTATGGGTCAATTCTGAGCATATCTGTAAGGTCTATAAGCAAAAATCTGTAATAGTTAGAAGGCAAACTTATGGACTCGATATCTTACAGTTTCTGTAACTTATAGGTGATTTCTCAGAATCTACCCATAAATTTGATAAAATAAAGTACCTATATAAAAAAAGCAAGGAATTATGAATATTATTGTAACTTATTTAACCTGTGAAACCTGTGAAAATATCAGATGACATATACAGTGCTATTCAAAAGGCCCCTCTCCCCCTCGTATCTTTTGAACGGCAACACTTACATTAATAAAATTTGGAGGGTGAGAATAAAGTGTTGTATCCTTCTCTACGAATGGTAATAGTAATAGATGACGTCACAGTGCCACTCTGGCCAATAATTTTAAATAGGACCTCATGGCAAGTGATATCTCGTTTGAAAGGCATTGACATTCGCTACATAGCCATATTAATTTTTTTTGGGTTCATACTAATTTTGACGGATAAATTAAATAAATATCAAAATTATTGAAATTATTTTTTTAAATTTTATTAATCAAATATCAACAATGGATTCTTATAGCAAGTGTTCGAAATGTGCTCCGTCTACTTCCTGACAGTAATACATTATCTTAGTAAACTCTTGTCGTACTCGTTCGAATTTTCAGCTGAAATTGCATTGCATTCTTCAATTATTCTTTCTTTCAAAACGCCAATGCTATCTGGTGCCGTAGTATAAACCTTGGATTTCCAGTACCCCCATAGAAAAAAATCTAATGGTGTCAGATCTGGTAACCAAGGTGACCTCGATATTCTTCATCCAGGTAACGTCTTACTGCACCATAATAATGTGCAGAAGCACCATCTTGTTGAAATGTTATTTCCAGATGGTCGAATTCATCTGGATTATCTTCCAGAACTTCAAGAATTAACGGCTCAATTGCATTTTGTAACTGTAATAACTGCTCTTGATTATTCGATAACTATTTAAAGTTAATAAACTTAATATTTTAATAACTAATTTATATTTAGTCTATTCGTAAGATTGGGTAGGTAGGTATCAATAATTCGACTCTGTACTCGGAACTGAATTTATTTCTAACAATATGTACAAGCTAACTTCAAGGTGACATAAAAACCTGTAGCGATACTAATTACTTAGGTGTACAGGATGTACCAAACAATTAAATATGTTACAGTAACATCTCCAGATTCACTTCACCGCTTAAATTTGAATTTAGGAAGACAGGACCAACTACGTGGTTTCCCAAAATACATGCCCAAACATTGACTTTTTCTGGAAATTGGCTATGTTGTTCACGAAAGGTGTGAGGATTTGTGTCACTCCAATACCTTACATTTTGTGTATTCACATTTCCATTGAGGCAAAAAGTACTTTATAAAACTAAAACAAATTGTTTTTGTGTAATGTGGGTTTTGACTAACTTCATTTGTCATACATTCACAGAATTCGAGTCTTCTGTCGGGGTCGTCATCCGAAAGGTGGTGCACCATTTTTAACTTGTATGGATGAAATTTATTTTTAGCCAACACTCTCTGTACTGTATTTTTACTTACTTCACAGATTTTTTTATTATCACTTAATGTTGGTCGACCAGTTCGTTTGAACACTACCTGTTGCTTCAAACTTGTGAAGAAGCTCCCTCAAATAAGTTCTCGAGATAGAGCGATCTGGGTATCTCTCATTAAATAAACGTTCCGCTTCGTGAAGATGCTTTCTAGATTCACCAATTATTAAGATAGCTGCTACTTTGTCGGCTTGAGTGCGTACCATTTTGCCTATGTAAACTCTTAAACGTCTCGTTGAACAATAATAAAATCAAATATTCAAGCTATTTAGAAAAACTCCAAGAGCGCATCCATATCTCAAATGTGGTTGTATGAAATCCAAACCAATGGTTCAATAAAACTCAAAGTGCAAACCACAGAAAATTCAATTAAAGTCCCTCAAAAGGACACTTATGATGCTACTAGTTTCGGTACAATATTAATATAGAATACAATAAAATATATATATATATATATATATATATATATATATAATAATAATAATATTGTACCGAAACTAGTGGCATCATAAGTGTCCTTTTGAGGGACTTCAATTAAATTTTTTGTGATTTGGACTTTGAGTTTTATTGAACCATTGGTTTGTATTTAGAAAAACTCTGCAAAGCAACAAATAACTATTAAACTAAAAACGTCAATTTTTTTGACAACTAACCAGAGGCAGACTGAAAAATCTTCAATATTCAAATGTAAGATAATAATTTTGGTATTTATTCAATTTATCCGTCAAAATTAGTTTAAACCCAAACAAAATTAATATGGCTATGTAGCCAATGTCAATGCCTTTCAAACGAGATATCACTTGCTATAAGGTCTTATTTAAAATTGGCCAAAGTGGCACTGTGACGTCATCTATCACTATTAAGTCACCTGTTACCATCCGTAGAGAAGTTTACAACACTTCATTTTCACCCTCCAAATTTTATTAATATAAGTGTAGCCATTCAAATGATACGAGGAGGAGAGGGGACTTTTGAATAGCACTGTATCACTAGGTCCAGGCTGATATTCACATTCAAAGCCTTCGTGGCTTTGTGTTTCAAAATGAAAATCAGGGACAGGGGTTATCAGCTCGAATATTCCTACATCATTTTCGAGGTTTTCTTTGTCAAATAAAGTTTTTATCACTTTTAAGAAAAAAAAACAAGATTTTGGGTCCGCGACATTTTCATGAATAGAAAAAACCAAGGAGCCTATCATAACTTGCATTATGCTTACTGATTCAGAAAAGTACTTCAAATACCTGAGGATGTCTAGTGATTCCTTCCAGAGCTTACTGCAGCTTGTAGGTAAAGAGATAACAAAATCTTACTGTGTACGAGAACCAATATCTCCTGGAGAAAGGCTTTCCCCCACATTAAGGTAGAATAAAAATATATCCACATTTTGTGAATAATTTACGTGACAAAACAATTTGCACAGGTATCTTACTAGTGGAGACAGTATGATTTCCTTGTCCTATGCATTTCGTATTGCCTCTTGTACAGTTTCCATTATCATAAAAGAAACATGTGATGCCATTTGGGATTCCTCAAATGATAAAGTACTGCTAACGCCAAAAACAGAGTCCTGGATGCAAATTGCCCAAGATTTTGTAGAAAAATGGCAATTACCTCACTGCGTTGGTGCTGGTGATTTCAAACATGTCACAATACAGGTACTTATATTCAAGATCTTTTTTTACATATAAACAAAATACTCAAACCCGAATTTTTTCAGGCCCCGGTAAGGTCGGGATAATCATCTTACAATTATAAAGGAGCACATAGTATCATTCTTCTGGCATTATGCGATGCAAACTATAAGTTTGCTTTGGTGGACATTGGTGCACAGGGTAGACACAGTGATGGTGGCATTTTCAAAAACTCCGAAATAGGCAAGTTGCTTATCATAGACATGATAAAATTTCCAGCCCCTTCGGCATTAAACACTGAGGAAGAAATTAACTGCTATATTGTTACTGATGAAGCTTTTCCTCCAACCACTTGCATTATGCGTCCATATGCAGGTCGGTTTTTGGTGCAGAATAAGAGAATTTTCAATTACAGGTAACTTATCCTAAATTATTAACAGGTGATATAAATAATAACCTATTGGTGAAATTTGAGTAAAATAATTGAATTTATCATTTCTGTCAGGCATCCAGGGATGAACAGATTTTTTTTATTTATTAAATTTTATTTAACCTTCCGTTAAGCGCGCCAATTTTTATACCATCGTTGCTCGCATGACGTCTGGGAGACTATTATTTTATTTTCGCAAATAAATGATTTTTGAAAAGTCATTCAAGGTTTTTCTTGATAAGAATAGAAAGAATATTAATTTTAATTAAATATATTTTCCATGTAAGACATAAATAATAGTTATGGAATCAAAATAACATGCTCAAATAACAGCGAAAAAAAACTATGAAAGGTTACATTTTTTTAGCACAAATGCTGCAAATTTTATGAGCATGGTCTAAACCTAAACAAATGAAATTCTTACACTCCATGCATTTGTATCGGGTCATGCGATTTTTTTTCCTTTCACAAAATGTAACATCGCTTCCGTGAATTTCCTGAATTCTCTAGGTCAGGATTTGTCATTGTAGCCTGCAGGCCACTCCTACTAGTACTCGCAGTATTGTATTTTTCTTCTGCTTCTGCCATTTCTATGGTCCGTTCTCGCAAATCTTTAGGTAAGCAAGCTGTTTTTAACCTTTGTCATATATGATCTTTCGTTAACTCCAAAGCTAATGTTTTTATAAAATGTCTTCTTTTGTCCAAACCAACGATTTCATTTCCCCTGTAAATAATGTGAGCATTTATATCTGCTAAGTTCAACAGTGTATAAAAAACTGTCATGGGCCAACAGTTAGTATTCCTAGAGACATCGTAGGTAGCACACAATTTGTCGACGACATCAACTCCCGATTTCGTTTGATTGTAAAATGTTACGATATCTGGCTTTCTCTTTATACCTGTTGCAGGGTCTATGTCCGAGTCGTGATGCATACTGGAAAGTAGGATAACATTTTTATTTTTTTTGGAATGTACGAAACCAATGTCAAAGTTTCTTGAAAAGCAAACTTTGATGTACATTCATCTCGACCACGTACTGCCACAAAGCTCGGAGGAAGCTGTCGTTTATTTTTTCTTATGGTTCCAACATAACTTAGTCTGTGATTTTTTTTTGGAGGTCAGTTACTAGTTCATAACTGGTAAACCAGTTATCTCCGGTGACATTTCGCCCAGAACCAAAGATTGGTGCGCACAGTTTTTTCACTGTAGAGCTGGAACTATTATCAATTTGGTAAGGGCCATCAGACTGCCTTCCCACGTATACTTCCAAGTTGTTTGTGTGATAAGTTCTTGCATCCACTACTGATAGGATCTTTATGCCATACTTAGACGGCTTGGATGGTATATATTGACGAAATGGACATTTGCCCCGAAATACCGGTAACACTTCGTCAATTGTAACACAATCAACGCAATAGTGTTTATGACAATTGACAATAAAAAAACTCAAATATTTGCCCGATTGGAGCAAGTTTATCAATGGTTTTTCTCTAATTTCTGGTGTCTTTGTCGTCAAATCGTACATTTTGTAAGAGAAAGTGGAATCTTTTGCGTGACATAGTCATTCGAAAAAGTTCTATACCAGAACCGTCAGTGACCCAAAGATCTCCGTATTTATTCTCCTATTTCTATGAAATCCAGCCATGTACAAAAGCCATATAAAAGCTTTCATTTCCTCTAAATTTGTATTTTTACAATCTCTTTCTCTGCCAAACGATCCTCTTTTGCTACCAATTTACTTGTTAGTGCAATTGAAAATAAAAATTAGCATATTATCAGTGAAAAACAAACTCCAACATGTCGAAGCGGACTCTGCGTGCTTCGCTGTGCCCTTTACGCCGGGTAGATGAGTAACAATATTATCTGAACGTGTCCTTACATTCTGAGGAGGGGTATCTAGCCTCCATTTAGTTGTCCCATCTTTACCAAAAACATACTTAGCGTCACATTCTAAATTATCTTGATTTTCTTCCTCATCGCTACTCGACCCTTCTTCTTCTGTGTCCGTATTTTCTTGCTGTTCCTCTACATAGTCTTCTTCGCCTTCACTGCTATCGTTTGCTTCTGACCATTCTTGATCAGATTCCAATGCCAATCTCTGCCAAATCTCAGCATCTTTTTCATCAAGAGGATTATTGTTTCTGTTCATCAATGGATTGTATATTATATGTTATTCTAAACAAATTCAAAGAGTCAAAACTCTCCTTTGAGCAAACACAAAACTCTGAATCAAATTACATTAAAATATAATAATATAATGTATAAAATAAATATGCACAGTTTTGAAACAGAAGCGCTCGCGTGGCGTCTTAAAGACTCGGTTTTGTAATTATGGCTCGTAACTTTTCAACATGTGTACATGAACTGTGGCCAATCGGTCTGAACATTCCTCAGTCTAAACGTAGAATAACATTGTGTATTTATTTTATCAAAACACACTCAAATTACAACCTATAATATTATCACATGTTAATCATGACAATAATTTTTTTACCTAATATTAACAAAAAAAAACAAAATTATATTGAAGAAAGTCTTTGGTCGCTTCATAGGCAATCTGTAACAACCTCATCTCCAGGAGTGTTCGTTCACGCTTAGGATTCACTACTGTTGAAGTCTGAGGTTGAAGTGAAGGTATTGAGCTATCATTAATCTTATTTAATGGCCACTTCATTTCTGTCTTTCTTTTGGTCCACTTTGGACAAATTAGACACATTAGGAAACATAGGGGTGTTAGTGCTTGTAGTTACTGGTGATAGCCATAGTGTAATCCAGGGAATATTTAACATTGGGAATTAACATAAACTATATTAATTTACTATTATAATTTGTACAAAAACTACATGCTGTTAAAAGGTTATATCTATATAAAAACCGAGGGAAAAGAGAGCCGTCACTCTGCTTCTTCTTTTTCGATGTCAAACTCCAACTATAGCGCAGGCACTCATTACTCAATATGCTACATATACCCCAATCACAAATTTAAACGTATGGGAGGTTTCACATTTCTTTTAGGTCTTTCGGACCCAGCACATGACTCATCAAATGCAATTCCCACCTTTACAGGTTCATTACCATCAGTGACCGTTTCTTTATTACAAATGTTTTTCGATAATACTATTTCCTCAAAGCTATCACTGATTTCTAGAGTTTCATTATTATTTGTGCCTATAGCGCCGCTTTTAACTTCTTTGTTCTCACTTGTCTCTGGTATACCCGCACTGTGAGTGCCTATGGGAAAATTATTTAAGTACAAATGTACGCAGTTTAGATAGACTTATTCTAGACAAATTGCGAAAACGCCTGCTTGATAGTGACATGAACAAAAAGGTTGCCTTCCAGTTACTCTTTACTATACTCACACTTACTAGTTGGTGAGAATAACAGTTATTTGCAAATACCCGCTCACATCTATATAACCAGAATAATAGCGCAACTTAGAACGTGTAGTAAAACATTTTTAAAATTGTCTTTTAAAGGAAATTTTTATATAATCAACAGCACTGATAATTGCACTGTCTGTAATATGGATTCCCTGGAGTCATTACATCATATGCTTTTTGAATGTCCCATTTACAGCCCTCTAAGAAAAAATAGTTTTTTCCACAATGTTCATAATATTGATGACCTAGTACACTATCTTAACACTAATAATACACAAAATGGATTTTTTAAACTTACTGAATTAGCTCATAGCATTATTAGTATCATAAAGCTGCGAGCATTTGCACATGGTGAATGATTGACATAAAGTGCACAGATATTTTATACTTTTATTTTTGTATTAACTATGTCGTAATGTATCTCTAATTATGTTAATTCTTTACTTTATATTTTGTACCGAACCCTTGTGAAAAGATTTATCTTAGACACAATAAAACTATCTATCTATCTATCTACCCGCACTTTCACTCATTACAGGTAGGGTATGTATGTGTGATTTTTGGGGTGACATTCACTGAGACCTAAAAGGTCTATTGTGCCCCCTTACTTCTACTCAGTTTTTGAGGAGAGTCTCAGAAACTAGTAGTTCCTTTAGTCCTATTTCCCTGAGGAATTTTAGGATGTCAGGAAAATAGGACTAAAGGAACTACTAGTTTCTGAGACTCTCCTCAAAAACTGAGTAGAAGTAAGGGGGCACAATAGACCTTTTAGGTCTCAGTGAATGTCACCCCAAAAATCACACATACATACATACAGGTAGGGTAACACAATTAGAATTGGTCAAATCAGGTAACTCATAAGCCTGCGTTCAGACTTGCGGGAATCGTGCGTTTACGAATCGCGCGTTTTCAAACCGCAAAATTGTGATGCTATTCAGACACGCGCGGTTAGTATGCGATTTCGTGCGGGAGCGTCAGTTTCAAAATGGAGGTCGACGAAGAAGTGTGTTTACTGTGGTTGCTCCTTAAAAAAAAGAAAAGAAAAAGGCGGTATTGGGTGCATCCAATATTACGTGACCGACTAGTACATGGTCAGTTCGTAACGTTATTTCCCAAATTAAGAATGTATGATAACAAATTTTTTGACTATTTGAGAATGTCAATAAAATCTTTTGATGAACTAATTGAACTGATCAGGCAAGATATTTCATGCTCTGAAACGCATTTGAGGCCAAGCGTGTCACCGGAAGAGAAACTCGTAATAACTTTAAGGTAAGATTTATTTATTGTTCTTCAAAATCAGCATAAATATTTTCTATAACTGTAGAGGACTGAGAGCCAGAACTAAATTGCGATGGTGACGGTGACGGTGCCGGAACAGGAGGAGATGATCCAGATGTAGTAAAATATCCTTGCGGGCTTGTATACTGTTGTCCTTGCCAATACGTAGGTGTGATCTGCTGAGTATTGTAGCGAACAGGGGGTGGTAAGCTTTGTCCTTTTTGTATCACTTGAAGTAATTCAATTTTGGTTGCTAAACGCCTATTTTCTGGTACTTTTTTGAGTTCTTTATATAACGACAAACAAAAGAGTTTGTCGTCAACTATTTTCTTCAAGTTCATTCTGAAAATGTTTTCGTGTCTCGATACTTTTTTCTATTAAAACAGCTATTTTTTCTTCTGGCACTTGTGTTTTCTTACGTTTAGGAGGACGTATTTCAGTGGCTTCGGTTGCATTGACGTTTAGTTCACTTGTCTCCTCACTTTGCCTTTCATTCTGTTCTTCAATATTAGTTGTAGTGTCTTTATTACTTACACTATTCTGCAGGAAAGATAATCTTAAAAAATACATATATCGGGCTCCTTTACGAGCACCTGAACCAGAAGGAGTTGTTTTTTCTTTTTTGTATTCTTTATTGTAGCAATCTCGTATGTTTTTCCATTTTTTTTGGAGTTGTGTACCTAAAAATAATAACATTATTAATAATATTCTTGTTTCAGATATCTTGGTACGCGTTGTTCATTTGGAGAACTAAGCTACAATTATCGCCTAGGAAAATCGACGATTACTGGAATTGTCCGCGAAGTATGTAAATCATGTGGAATAAGTTGGTAAACATAGTCATGCCCGAAGCGACTGAAGATATCTGGAAGACAATAGCACGAGACTTTGAGAGATATGCAAATTTTCCAAATTGCATTGGTGCTATAGACGGCAAGCATATCCGAGTTATAAAGCCTGTTGATTCGGGTTCTTTGTATCATAACTATAAACATTTCTTTTCCATAGTGCTCTTAGCACTTTGCGACGCCAACTATTGCTTTACTTATGTTGATATTGGGGCTTATGGCAAAAGCAGTGATTCTGCTATATTTAAAAATTCGGTTTTTTATAAACGCCTGACAGAAAAATCATTAAACATACCAACACCTAAACCAATATCTAATGTAGACCTAACACCAATGCCTTATGTTATAGTTGGAGATGAAGCCTTCGGCTTAGCAGAAAATTTAATGCGCCCATATTCAGGCAAATGTTTACCATATGGAAAAAGGATTTTTAACTATAGGTTATCGAGAGCCCGACGTAATATTGAGTAAACTTTTGGTATTTTGGCGAACAAATGGCGCATCTTTCATAGGCCTATAAATGTAAACATAGATTTTGCCGAAGATATAATAAAAGCTTCTTGTGTTCTACATAACTATGTGCGGACTAGAGATGGTCTAAAATTTAAAGATACTTTATATAATGCACCCATGACTAATCTCAATACCTTGCATGCGGGAAGAGGGACACCGTCATCTTTGAATATCTGAGATAAATTCGCTCATTACTTTGTGAACGATGGGCGTGTTCCATGGCAAGACACAAAGATATAGCTGCAACTAACATACCGTACTTGTAATGTTTAGGTACATAACTAAATGTAAACAAACGAAATATGGTAATACCGTTGTGACCTTCATTTGAAAAATGCTCGAAATGTCTGCATAAAGCAGCCGAAGTTTGTTTATATTTATTTAAGTACCTAAAGTATACGGAGAGTATAATATACGCTTCATAACAATAATTATAACATAATTCTGTCAATTATTTTTTGGTGAATAAACCTACTTACTTAAAATATTCTTTTTTTCCACCGTGTCTTCGCAATTTCCAAATATCTCCACCAACTCTTGCCAAGCTCGGTTCTTGATAATTTTATTTGAGTAATCATCACACTGAATGTCCCATATTGCAGGTCTCTTCTCCACCTCATCAATAAATAGTTCAGTGTCGAAACGATCCATGGCGAACTCACGAACAGTGACGTGCTCACCGCGCGGTATCCGCAACGCAACTGAACGCGAAGTAAAGACTCCATAGTAATAGAAACGCGCGGGAGCAGCGCGATTCTATTTTCTGGCGGTTGGGTTGCGGTAACCGCGCGGCTTGATTAACCGCGCGGTTATGTCTGAACGATTACTAACTAACTCATATAAATAAGACCCGCGCGATTTCCATGCGATTCTATAATCGCGCGGTTCCCGCCGTGTCTGAACTAACGCTAAGAAGGTAAATTATCGGCTTGAGATATTTCGCTTGAATCAGACCCTTTTTTTTAAATTTGATCGAGATGTCGCTTCCAAACAAGATTTTCGTCTTTTATTTTACACATGTATATTCTGTCACCGGAAATCTCATCTATTTCAGCCTCTGCCCATGCCTTCCGGTTAGGGTTTCGGTAATCCCTGCACAAAACTTTCTCGCCTATCGGAAAAGTTTCATATCTTTTTTTAGTCCCTGAACTTTTAAGGGTCTGGTTCACCTCGTTAACTAACAGTAAATCATGCCTAAATCTCATTTTATGTTTAAAAACTAGACTGGAGGGTGAAACACGTGTACTACAATGGACAGAGTTCCTATAATGAAACAAAAATCTTTGCATTACTGTTTCTAAAGAAGTATTACAGTTGCGTTCATCCTTCAGCCTTTTTTTTATTCCGTATTTAAATGATTTTACAAAAATTTCCGCATTGCCATTTAATGCTGGATGGTATGGTGGAGAGGTAAAATGTTTAATGTCATTATTTGCTAGAAAGTTTGAAAATTCTCCTGAGGTAAATTGACGCCCATTGTCCGTTGCAACTACCTTTGGTAAACCAAAGCGAGCAAAACATTCTCAAATTTTTTTATCGTTTTATTCGCAACGATAGCTTTCATGATAAAGGCTTCCGGCCATTTAGTGCATGTATCAATTAATACTAAGATCATTTTACCATTGACTGGTCCTAAAAAATCAGCATGTATACGTTCGAACATATGAGAACCATTTTCGCAAGAAATTATTTTGGCTTTTGGCGGTTTTGCTCTATAGCCTGCACAAACGCCACAATTACTAACATATGATTCTATATCCTTAACCAAGGATGGCCACCAAAAATATGCCCTAGCATTAGATTTCATCTTTGTACTGCCTTCATGTGCACCTTGCAACTCTAACAGTAGCTTTGGACGTAAACTGGTAGGTACTATTATACTATATCCCCACATAATAACCCCGTCTTCTATTGAAAGTTCCTCTTTTCTGATTTCGATCGGCTTGATCAATTCATCAGGTGATTCTGGGAACCCATACCTTATAAAATTGAATAGGCGGCTCAAAATTAAATCAACTCTGGTTTCGGATCTAATCTTGTTTCTATCAACCGGTGTAAGCTTTTCAATAAAATTTAAATACCCAAAATTTTCTTTCGTCTTACTCTGCTCTGTTGAAAGGGGTAGCCCGCTTAAAGCGTCGGCCTGCACGTTTTCTGTACCTTTAATATACTTGAAACTATAATCAAAGCCCGATAAAAAAGTGACCACGTCAACCTGGCAGAGGCCATTTTCGGTAAACTTCTGAAACCCCGAAAAGGGCTTGTAATGGTTTATGATCACATAAAATCTCAAACCTCTGGCCTGCCAAATATTGGTACAGCTTCTGTACAGCCCAGTATATGGCTAATGCCTCCTTCTGGATCATTGCATACTTTTTTTCTGCTTTATTCAAAACCCTTGCTATAAAACACGGACGGTCAGTACCATTAGGTAATACATGGAGTAGTGCCGCGCCTAATCACATACTAGCCTCAAGAGTTTATTCTGGTCAAAATGAACAAGTACCTGTTCTGATGTAATTTCCTTTTTTATTAAGTCAAAAAAACCTGACATTCTTTGTTCCATTTAAATTTAGACTGCTTTGACAACAAACTGTATGAAGGAGTTAACTTATTAGTCAAATTTGGGACAAATTTAGAATAGTAGTTAACCATACCTAAGAAAGCTTTGAGTTCTGTAACACTTTTGGTTGTTGGTAACTTTGAAATTGCTTCGATTCTCCTCTCATCCCTTTCTAACCTTGCAGCTGATATTCTATGCCCCAAATAGAAGATACAACTCTGAAAAAACTACTCCAAATTTAATTTGCCGCTTAAAAACTTCAGCCAAGTTTTCTAAATGTTCCGCATCATCTTTTCCTGTTATCACTACATCATCTAGATAATTTACAGTTCCTTTACAACCTTGAAGTACTTTCTTGACTATTCTCTGGGAAATCGAACATGCTGGTTTGGTCCCAAATGGAAGCCTGTGTACTTTATAAATTCCATATGGGGTACTCCACGACAACAGTTCGGAGGTTTCTGAATCGACCTCCAACTGATTATATGCATTTTTGAAGTCGAGTTTGGTGAATTTTTGTCCCCTCTTTTGTGAAATCTTTTCAATAAAATTTTACTACACTAAGATGTTTCGAGATTTTGTAAAATTTTTTCAATTTAATTTTACTATACTTTAAGATGATATTTTGTAAAAATGTTTCAACAAAATTTTTACTAGACTATAAAATCAGATTTTGTAAACTCTTTTCAATAAAATTTTACTACACTATAAAATGAGATTCTGTGAAAAATTTTCAATAAAATTTTTACTAGACTATAAGATCAGATTTTGTAAAATCTTTTCAATAAAATTTTACTAGACTATAAGATGACGAGATTTTGTAAAATCTTTTCAATAAAATTTTACTACAATAAGATGTTTAGAGATTTTGTGAAATTTTTTTCAATAAAATTTTACTACACTATGAGATGATTTGAGGTTTTGTAAAATCTTTTCAATAAAATTTTACTATACTATGAGATGATATTTTGTAAAATCTTTTCAATGAAATTTTTACTAGACTGTAGGATCAGATTTTGTAAAATCTTTTCAGTAAAATTTTACTAGACTATAAGATCAGATTTTGTAAAATCTTTTCAATAAAATTTTACGAGACTATAAGATGACGAGATTTTGTAAAATATTTTCAATAAAATTTTACCAATAGATACTTTTTTCGTTACTTCTAACACTGATCGATTCTCCTTGAGATATATATTTTACAACACCCTGTATGAGTTGTTCGCAAAATCAAATACTAAATTATATTAATAAAAACATGCTGTGGCCTTTCAATTTAAATTCAAAAATAAATAATCACTTATTTAGCACTATATCATTAAAACACACCTGTTCATTTTAATTATTTATTAAAACACTATCAAATCTCTCTGAAGCTGGCCGCTTTCCGTCGCTTAACTGAAATAAAATACAAGGTTTTGCCGAGTAGTTGACCTATCATGGAAAATAACAAGAAATGGACATTATCAATTTAAAATTTCATATCTTTGGCCACAGCGACTAACTTATATGATATTTTCTAACAATGAAAAATAAAAATGGGTAACTTTTCAAAAAACATTCTTCTTTGTTCTCGTTTTCCGTTACAATTTTTTGACCACGCACATAATTGACCTTTACCACTTTTTATTCACTCACTTTTAAATGTTTTGAGAATTTTTACTGACCTTTTTTGCAGACTTGCAGGATACTTTCCCTTTTTATATATCCGGCTCGATTGGATCATGTTGATTCGGGGTGTTTTTTTATCCACTGTTACCTCTTATTTATTTAAAATAATAAAGCAAGATAAATTGCAACGGCGACTCAATGTGGAGAGCACCTCAGGTGTGAATTCGGAGACCAAACTAAAATCAATTCAGGGAGTAGTCTTACCGGTTCGCGGGTAATCCTACTTTAATTAAGTTATTGAAGTTAATGAGATAATAAATGAAGTTAAGAAACCAAATGAATTAAATAAGTTAATAAATCAAGTTAAGAAATGTAATTAAAGTTAATCAAGAAAGATAAGTGGGCGCCACCCTGAATAATATTAGTCGACTTGTTTTCACCTCACAACTCTCTATCAACAAACCTGGAAATGTTGGAAGGGAAGGAATATGAACAACGTTGTTAAATTTACAAGTTGTATAATGAATTTAAAAATATCACAGTAGAAAAAAAATGTTGGTTTTGTTTGTTGAAGCACGTTGTTTTTACATTGGTTTACTTTCCTTAATTTTCCACGTGTCTGAGATGGAAACTACTTCGTCCAGAAAATTGGCACGTACAGGTCTCAGGTACAAAGTTTCAGGTACAAACTTACAGGTACAAACTTCCAGGTACAACTTCCAGGTACACACTTCCAGGTACGAAGTCTCAGGTACTAAGTAAGTGCATTCACATTGAATGCACTTTAGGAAAGATAAAGTTTGAGGTAAATCTCTCAAAATAAATTAAAAATGAACCTTATTGGTACATGGTTCACAGGAGAAAGAAAGCTTACTCTTACTACTCGCTATTAAGTTGAACTATGCTATGAGCAATCGACATACGTTGTATATACCAATTTGGTACCAATTCAATATTAGAACTAGTTTTAAATCGAATAATACATTGAGATCAATACTAACAAAAACGAAACCAAAGAATGAAGAACAATCTTCAAAAAACTGCATATATCAAATATTATGTGAATGCGACAAATTTTATTTAGGTGAAACATCTAGACCATTGAAAATACGAATAAACGAACACAAAAAATATATCAAAGATAGGGAATTCTTTAAGTCAGCTATTTGCAAACATGCTTGGGAAGAGGGTCATCAAATTCAATGGGATTCATCAAAAATAATATTAAAAGAACCCAATAATAAAAGACAGAAAATCAAAGAAAGTGCTTTTATACAACTAAATGCAGATAAATGTGTAGCTAGTATTTCAGCCGAATGTAGTCAAATTTGGTTACAAATGTTAGAAACAGAAATTTCCAATAATCAATTACCTGCGTTATCAGGATAGCATCATAAGTTTTTATCTAGGTTTTCTTATGATTTATAATTTGAATAGTTGTTAATCGATACACATTTCAATACACAAAATCACAAAACTGAGTATACATATTTCAAAAACTTAAATATTCATACACAAAAAAACTATCAAGAAACGCGTTTTATTAACAACATTTCCAATATGAGCGAAAAAAAACGCGCTATCCCAATGAAAACCGTTCCTGGAACGTGCACTTCACTGGATTCCATTTCTAGTAGACTATCATATCGTTGGAATGTCATAAAATGAAATATTTCATTTCACATTTTGCCAGAGATATGATCTACTATGAATGGACCTTAATAAAAATTTGATAACAAAATTTTGCAGTCTTAAACTTCAAAATAATTTTTGATTGTCTAGTTGTCAAATGTTTTCTGTTGTGTCAGTTAGGGATAAAAATTAATTTCTACTTATTTTTTCTTGACAACGATAGCTGGAACGCTACCGAAACGTTGAAATAAAGAATTTAAAAATATTGTGGTTTAATTTCCCAAGAAATTAAAAAAGAATGAATAATATACCACAAGGAACATACAGAAGATATTCACTAATTAAAGGCTGCTGGTGACGATGTCGTATCCTTCCCTTGTCTCCCAAATGAAATGCATTGAGATTCGCTTAGCTTGATTTATTTACATGTTCTACTTTATACAAACATTGCACATTGTAGATTTGGATTTTTCCACTGAGACTTAGATTATTCACTTTTAGGTTTATAATAATTATAAAAAAAAATACACATTATTTAGTGTTGAATAGCACAATTTTTGAAGTTGCCACACCCTTTGTGCCGCCATTCTTATTTTTCTCCATACACACGTTCTCGGGGCAAAAGGTACTATGCGAGTGAGTTTGCCGGAGGCTACGTTCATAAACTTACTCAGAGTAAGGATAGTTTACTCCGAAGCGTTCATAAATTTACTCTACCAGTATAGTATGCTTTTATAAACGTTCAAAAACCTACCCGGAGTAAACTCTGCATACTCCGCTTTTTGATAGAGTATTATATACTCTGACAGTTATGGCAGTTTTGCTAAATGGCTTATACCATATGGATAATGGACTACTCTGTTCTAACAATTGGAGAGAATACCATTATTCTTAAAAATAAGGGTAGGTAACCCATGCTGTAATATAATACTTCGAAATTTATTAATCATTTGGGGTTTAGGAGCCCGAACCATAAAGCCTAATAGACTATATTTTTCTGCAAATGGAGAACTTTGTGAAGTTCTGAAGTCCCAGGAAATTTTAGATATGTGCAAACAAAAAAACGAAGTTGAGCTTGTCCATCATAATGAAGATGTGAGTTGTGCCACTACTTCCACCTTCAAAAAAGCTACCTGGACGGATGTAGCTACTCATATCGAGGGGTAAGAACCAGAACGACGTAACAGAAAAAAATGCCAAAATGAGTTATCAGCACTAAGTTACTTCAAATTACATTAGAAACTTAGTAGCAGAACAACGTAACAGTAGGCTGGTGCCACTTGCTAATTCACGTTTGACGTAAAATTATTCTATTGTATTTCTTGAGAGCCAAAACAACGAATCAGTTTTTACGTTAAATATGTTTCAAAAAATTTAATATAATAAGATCTCATTTAACGTAACAAAGTGTTACGTTGAACTAGAAATTATCAACTAGTACGATTTAGAACCTAATTGATGTATCAGTATGATACGTTAGTTGTCCGCTAATTTTATTTTCGTTCCACAAGATACTAATATAAGAGACTACAGTGATACGTTATTTGCATTTTACTGTTTTCTCCACCAATTCTCGACGTTTGCTCATTGTAATGCTCTATTGCATAGTACCTATTGTTTGTGTACACGTGCCGCAGTAAACAAGTCTGTGCGAGTTAGTGCAACAGTTATTAGCCGCAATCATTTAGATTAATTATATTATTAGCATGGACAGGACAAAGAAGATTTTGCAAATGGCATTAGGCGACAATTCCACTGTAACAGGAGAGGTGAGTATTTCCTACCTTATAATTTCGAATAAATTGATAACAATTTTAGTAGAAAAGCAATATTTTTACTGCGTATTAGAAAGTTCATTGAAATTAATTATGTAAACAAATAAACGCATAGGAAACAGAAAAGTTGAGAAGAAATTAATTTTTCGAAACAAAACTTATTATTTTAAGTTTTAACAATTCAAAACTCATTTGTATGTTCTTTAGTGTGTGGAGTGATACAGAGGCACTGCATTTGTATGTTCATTGACCAAAGAATTATTTATGAAAATTTCGTATCTTTTATCTATGTGTTCACTTCAATACTAATTGAAGACTTTGAACTTATTGAAAGTTAATACCTATCTAAGTTTTTTTGTATAATTAAAATGTTTTAGATTATTTGGTAATAATAGCAAATGCTGATGAATCCCTACAATTTTTTTACTTTTTTTGTAGGATAAATCACTTTCTGGCAAAACTGTTGAGGAATCCGAACATCGGGTAGTAGATTTATTAAACGACGACTTAGCTATGTCAGAATCCGAAGATGTATCAGATTCCGCAGATGAATATGTTCCATCTGATCATGTTTCCAGTAGCTCATCACTTAGTATGTCAGAGTTTTTTGGTAATCCAGACGATGGGCAATCTATTGAAAATGAGCCACCAACTAATACTATTCAAAGCATTTTACCTGATGCTCAAACTCGAAAACGGAATAAAAAAGGACAAGCTAAACCAAGCAAATGGAAGACGAATATTCGGAAACGAAACAGGCAGCATGGTCTTCCATATAAATCGACAGGTGGGAAATATGTCCCTGGTAAGATATTAAGCACCAAAGTATGTAATGACAAATGTAAGAGAAAGTGTAATGACTATTTTAATTATGATTTGCGATTGTTAATATTTAATAAATATTGGAAAATAAATACCTTAGAACAAAAGCGGCAATATATATTGTCTCTTGTTAACTCTGGGCCCACTAAGCATAAGCAAACGGCTAATCTCAATTCCCGTCGAAAATGTAGCCGAAAATACTTCTTTATAAATTTGAATGGAGAAAAGGTCGAAGTATGTCAAAAGTTTTTTTTAGGTACGCTTAGCATAACTGAAACCTTTTTAAGATATTGCTTTAAGAAAACTGGTACAACCAATATTGTTGATATTGATTTAAGGGGCCGACATGTACCACATAACAAAAAAGACGAGGTTGTAAAAAAACATATTATAGAGCACATAAACTCATTTCCTAGAGTCCCTTCGCATTACACACGCAAGGATACTAGACGGGAATACCTGGAACATTCACTGAACGTGTCGAAAATGTACGACTTATATAAAATTTGGTGCCAAGGAAAGAATATTGAGCCTCAAAAAATTTCATTTTATCGCCATATTATAACAACTTGTTTTAATATATCTTTCCATAAACCAAGAAAGGACATGTGCGATAACTGCTTCATTTATCAACATATGTCTGAAGAGGAGCAGCGAGGTTCTCATACAGAATATGAGGAACATATCAAAAGAAAACTGTCAGCAAGATCTCATCGAGACAAAGCCAAAGAAATGGCTACCAAAGGTGATATATATTTTGTTGAAGTAGATCTCGAGGCTGCTTGTTCTTGTCCTAGTACATCTGCTAAACAAATCTATTATAAAAGGCGGTTGGGTATATATAACTTTACTATGTTACATTTTGAAAAAGATAAACCAGAAGTTTATTGTTATTGCTGGCACGAGGGCATAGCTAAAAAAGGCTCAATAGAGATGGGATCAGCCATATACCAATACATAATTAATCATAACCACGGTAAAGAAATTACCATTATGTCCGACACCTGTGGCGGACAAAATAGAAATGTTAATTTAGCTGCACTATTTTTGTATTGTGTTGAAAAATTGAATATTCCTGTGATCAACCAAAAATATTTTGAACCAGGACACAGTCAAATGGAGGTGGATAATGTTCACGCTGTAATAGAACATGCAAAGAAAAATGTTGAAATTTTTCATCCGGCATCCTTTTATGCAATTTTAAAATCAGCTAGCAGAAAGCAACCTTTCAATGTTATAGAAATGGATATTGATGATTTTTTGAACATAGCGGCTCTCAGAAAAATATTAATAAAAAATAAAGTTATAGACACTGAAGGCAACAGGGTAAATTGGCTGAAAATGAGACATATTCAATTCAGAAAAGACACGCCAGGATTAATATATTTTAAATACGATCTTGACGAGGAGACCTTTAAATCCATTCAAGTTATCAGAAGAGGTAGGAGAGATTCTATCAATGACATAATCATTCAAAAAGCTTACCGTGGGCCACAGACAATTTCACTGGAGAAGTATAACGACTTACAATCTCTATGTGAAATGGGAATCATCCGCCCCCAATATCATACCTTTTATCAATCGCTGAAAGCAGGCAATGCGTCCATCATTAATGATTCGGATGAAGATTAATTAGGTGTCTGAATATTGAAGTTTTATAGGTAGCTTAGTATTATTATAAATAATGTACCTATTTCATACAATTTGTTTTAAGCTGAAGAATGGCAAAGTTTTTGTTTGACTAGTAAGGTTACAATAATTATATTTTTTGTTGTTGTTTTATCACTGTAATGTAGCGTTATATTACAATATTTATTTTTATAGTCTTAAGGAATGATCATATGTGTGAAAATTAATTTTCTGAATTAACGATATATATTGGGCAGCTTTCTTCAGATTTTCAGAGTCGTATACATAAGTATCCTGCATGCACATACACACTTTGTTCACGTCAAATATTTTAAGTGCCCCAATAAAAGAAAAATTCAATCTTAAGAAGTAACTTGCATTGTTTTGTAACATTACTATATAATAAATATTTAAAAAAAAACCTTTTTTATTACAATATAGGTACCTACTTACGTTAGGCTGATTCCTACATTGTACCTATTTATTAAGAGCCAAATTAACGTATCATTACATTTTTTCAAAAAAAAATTATATTCCAATAACCTTAATACCTTTATTTTTGTAAAAAGTATTGTCAAGAGTACAATAGTAGAGGAGTATAATATTGTATTCAGACTCAAAATCAATTTCGATAGTAACACAACACATCGTACTAAACATTAATTATATAATATTTCGACATATTTTTGGCTCTCCTGAACATTTAACAAATTTCTGTTACGTCGTTCTGGTTCTTACCCCTCGATATGCTAATTGAATTATATAAACGTAATGAAACAAAATTCAAAAGTACCAACTTCAGAAATGAAGCTGTATGGAAAATTATATCTACAGAAATGAAAAATAAAGGGTTTTTATTTAACCAAAAACAATGTAAATTTAAATGGAAGCACCTCAAAAAACTTTATATGAAAATCATTGACAATATGGGCTCCAAAGGATGTGGAGAGGCACCTGAACATTTCAAGTATTATGATGAAATGGATGCCATATTTTCAGATCGCCCCAATGTTAAACCAGTTGCAGTGGCTTCTTCTTCTAAAGGTAGTTTGATATTAAGAATTTCCTTCTTCATATATGTATATTATGCATGTACTATTTCAGGCTGTTCTGTGTCCAGAGAAAATTCGGAGGAAGAAGAACCAAAGGCAAAAAAAGCAAAAAAAAATAATATGTCAGAATTACTGAGGTTCTTAGAAGAAAAAGAAAATAAAAAGGAAGAAGCTAGAACTAAGCGCCACCAGGAAAAATTAAGTCTGCAGAGATAATTCTTGGCCCAGTTGAAGAATATTACTGCTCCTTCAAAGAGAAATTATCCTGGAGAGGACCACACATATTCTTCAGAGTCCTTTTGATTGATGATAATTTGGTTTTAAAATTTTATGTACCTGCTTATAAGTTCCTATTTATTACATAGTTCATTAGGGTCTAATGTGAAAATATAAGAGTTGATTTTTATTTTTGTATTCAATATTCTTTATTTCGTTATTTTTGTATTCAATTTATGTTCGCATTTTTTTTGTATCAGTTTATTATTCAACAGTATTTATTGATGTTGAAAGAACTGAATTATACTGTTGAGTAGGTACTGGGTAATTTTATTATATCTATCAATAAAACATAATTGTTCATTTTCCTATCTTTGCAAAAAAAGATTTCTAGCCAGAATGTCTCTTCTATGAGCATGCATTTTGAAATATATAAATAGGTACTCACTGTAATTGTTCAGCATTAGGTATATCATTTATATTGTTCAATTGACCATCTTCTATCAATTCTTCATTTATGTCTCCACCAGATATGCATATATTATGAAGGACACAACAGGCAAGTATTGTAGCTGGTACCATATCTACCCTATTCATGTCCAGATACTTCAATCTCCTGAATCTTTATTTGAGTAAAGCAAAGCTCCTTTCAATGCATTGTCTAACTTTCCTCAATTGGGTATTGAAATGAGTTTGCATCTGCAACAAGTCTCCTCTATTGATGTATGGACGAATGCACCATCTCTTCAGGGGATAAGCTTTATCTCCAATAATGTACTCATCATTCGGAAAATAATGCTGGGGATTGCAAATTATATTTTTGTATATTAGAGTTGTCCAAAAAAAAACGGAATTTCCTTTTTTATTGATATTTTTTTTTATTTATAGGTCAATTTTATTGATGTCGGTTTTGTTCAAAAGATAATTGATCAAGACACACTACTAATCTAATATTTCGCGTTTTGTTTAAAAAACAAAATGGCGGACACATCCAAACTTTACCAAACTTTGAAACTGACTGGAAATTTTTTGTTTCGCACCTTATATGTTTGCGAATTATTTTACGAAAGTTCAGACCTTTGTTAATGTAACGAGAGGTCAAACATAGAAATCGGTCAAAAATTGTTTTATGTATGGCTCGAAAAAAACAAGTATGTTATTACATAGTGAATTTTAATTTCTTTCGATATTATCTACTAAAAGTTAATTGAAACAAAACGAATTTTTTATGAAGAACACAAAACAATAACTAAAGTTAAAGAGAGAATTAAACATTAATATGGCCACCATTAGCTTCAACTACTAGTTGAACACGACTTCGCCAGCTGTCGATTGCTTTTCTAATATGTTCTCGTCTGATTTGGCCCCAACATTGAAGAATTCTTTGTTTAAGTTCTTCGACATTTTCAAATGTTGTACCATTTTCATGAATTATAGCCTCTAAATCGCCCCACAGAAAGTAATCGCACGGATTTAAATCTGGAATATTTGGAGGCCATTCGTGAGGCTCTAAAAAGTCAGCTACGTTTTCTCTTAAATCATTGAGGGTATGTGCACTGGTGTGACACCTTGCGCCGTCCTAAAAACATATTCGCAACCATTCAAAGAGCAAAAAAAAAACACAAGCATACCTGCATAAAAATATAGTCCGCGGCTCGATCCTCTATTTCGGGAAGCATTTGTGTTAAAACGGTATCGCAGTAAGTTTTAGAATTTAACCTGACGCCTTGATTAATAAAAATTAGATTAATTTTTTGTTTCCTCGAGATCGCTGCAGACACCATTACGTAATTACCAAACTTGTTTCTTTCCCTAAACAGGCGATTTAAGGGCACTTCCCTTTTGCGTTGGTGGTGAGGTATACATATTCTGTCATTTTGCGCGTTTTTCAGAGGATTTATTGTAAAAATCTTCTCATCATTAAACCAGATTTTTTCAATTTCTCTTCTAGTCCTAAATTTATTTGAAAGATTTCTGCACCTCAGCAATCTTCTGGCTTTTACTTCATTAGTAAGTTTAAAAGAATATTCTCGTTTAATAAATTTAGGTCCTAGATCGATATTTATTATCCGGTTTACGGAACTACGGAAAATATTACACCTCCTCGCAATTTGCGGAGCACTTAAACTAGTACCAGGTGCTCTTTCAGGACTAACTGCCAAATTCGAAACTCGGAGAATGTTTTCCTAAATTAATTTAATGTGGTTTATAAAACATAAAACGTACGGTATCCTACTCACCTGTGTTCGTATACTCCTTGGGCGCCCACTACCTTCACGCCTTGCAATAGACTGCGTTAAATTAAATTTTTTAACGAAGTCGTAAATTCTACTTTTTTTGTAACGCTCTTCAGGAAATTGTTCTAAGATTTCATGCACCCTGTATCCTCTCAAAATTAAAGTTTTAATAAAAATTTTGTCGTCGTTAGAAAGAACCATATTTTGATGAGCCTAATAAGGTTTATCACAAAAATGATAAATTTGACAAGTGTCAACAGTTCTGATCAACTACAAGCAGCAATATTTGACATTCGCCCACTTGATTTTGGAAAATGTCGAAAGAAATTAAACTTCACTATGTAATAACATATTTGTTTTTTTCGAGCCATACATCAGACAATTTTTAGACCGATTTCTATGTTTGACCTCTTTCGTAAAATAATTCGCAAACATATACAGTGCGAAACAAAAAATTTCCAGTCAGTTTTAAAGTTTGGTAAAGTTTGGATGTGTCCGCCATTTTGTTTTTTAAACAAAACGCGAAATATTATATAAGTAGTGTGTCTTGATCACTTTTATTGGTATATAGCTGCCATCTATCATACCTAGGCATAAATGCGGACCTGTTCCTGAAAATCCTTCCTTCACCTCTTCTGCATATATTCCTGATGGCCATTTAATTATGGTACGTGCCAATTCATTGAGCACAGAAATCACCTCACAAAACATTCAAAAAGTGTAGACTTTGCCATATCGAATCTTTCACCAACACACCTAGAAAAAATTTCATTAAGCAGGTGATAATTGCATACTTATTCACAGGTATCAATTCAAATTATACTATTGAAGGTAAACCGTGTGATGACAAATTGGCACCACAATAAAGAAACATATCAAGTGATTTTTCAATCATCATTAATTCCATTCTCCAAAGTTTATTACCTGTATGAATCAGGTGTTGCTAAGAGCCAAATTACACTCAATAACTGTTGTTTAGGTTCAATGTTGGGTCTGCCTTCTGGATGATTGCTCTTCAAGGATTGTCCAATGAGTGCTAGAATGCTTTCAAATGTATGCAGTGTTAAACGGAAGTGCATTCTGAATTGTTCAGCTGTTATGTTTGGTATTGTAGTGGACATCTAACTCTGGATTCTGAGAGGTTTCTGTCCTTTTATGCACAATCGGAACTACTGACAGTAATTCTTCATCAGAGGAGGAATCTTCTTCACTTTCCTAGTATTATTACATTATTGATGATGACAATTTGAATTTAATACAATTTGATTTACTTACATTCATGAGTTCCCAACATTGTGTTATGATATTGATATTATTATCCATGGTCAACTAATTTCTATTTTCGAAATCTGAACGGTTACTCCTAGTAACCAACAAACATACTTGTCTAATCACGTGATCATACTCTTCTCTACTCACTGGAGTAAGTTTATGAACGTATCCCGGGAAATATTTTGTTTTTTTGAGAAGGGGTACTGCGAGTTCCCGCGTTGCACAAAGATTGGGAAAACGTTGTAACGAATTTTGTTAGAGAGTGAAGAGGAAATTCGCTTGCCATGGGTATGTCTGTGGCATGAGCGGGGACATGGGTTCTTCCAAGGGAGATACCATGGGCGTAGTTAGAGGGATTAATTGGAAATAAAACAGTTATAAAATTACCTAGTATATATAAAACTGCAAATGGGTGTGGAGAAGGTATCGGTATTTCAACCACTACGCAAGAGGTTTGTCTTGTTATACATAGATGGTCGACCAAGCTATGCTGGTCTTTCTACCACCAACTCCAACTCATGTCTTAAGACAACTAAATATAAACAAAATCAAAAAGGGTGGTCGAGTCGATATTTGATTCATTCAGTTCGCATCCTGGGACAGCTGTTTCGACCTTCAGGTCTCATCAGCCAGGCTTTCGAACTGAATGAACCAAAAATCAATTCGACTCTCATGATCAAAGATCATAGCGATACACTTAGGGTATAAGTGTCGCCATCTATACTACAAAACTGCAAATGGGTGTGGAGAATGTATCGGTATTTCAACCACTACGCAAGAGGTTTGTCTTGTTATACATAGATGGTCGACACTTATACCTTAAGTGTATCGCTATGATCTTTGATCATGAGAGTCGAGTTGATTTTTGGTTCATTCAGTTCGAAAGCCTGGCTGATGAGACCTAAAGGTCGAAACAGCTGTCCCAGGATGCGAACTGAATGAATCAAATATCGACTCGACCACCCTTTTTGATTTTGTTTCACCTTGTTCCAACCTCCCTCATAGAGTTCCATTGAAAATCAAAAATAAATGAAAAGATGAGTTAACAAAATTGTGTGACCTGGATATAATTTGTAAAACTAAAGAACCAGTATAATGGGTGAATAGTTTAGTAATTATTCAAAAACCAAATGCCAGCTTGCATTTATGCCTAGATTCCAAATACTTGAATGAGTCAATTGTTAAAGACTATTATGAGATACCTAAATTTGAGGATCTGGCATCAAAATTGAAAAAGGCCAGGTATTTCAGTGTTTTGGATCTAAAAGATTCATTTTGGCAAATTCCTCTAAATAAAGAAAGTTCTAAATATCGTACATTGTCAACACCTTTTTGGCTTATATTCCTTTGAACGTTTACCATTTGGCATAAACATATCAGCCGAAGTTTTTCAAAAGTACTTGTCTGAAAACTTTGAAGATATGAAAGGTGTAAATATATATATTGATGACTTGTTAATATTTGCGGAAACTGTAGAGGAACATAATAGAGAGTTATTGGAACTTTTATAAGGTCAAGCAGTAATAGTGCTGTCCTTATAGTGACATATACGCATGCGCATTTGATTTTTTGAATAAGGGAAACATTATTAAGGTTAGTGCTTGTCCTTATTTGTGCGAGATTACTGCAGTGCACTATCCCGACTCTATTTCATGTTTCATATTTATATGTCACAATTTGTAGGTGATTTGTGTCATCTGTGACTCCTACCTTAATATAATGTCATTATAGAGTTTCATGTTTCAATAACTCCAAATTTTAAGTCTGTTTTAAGGTCGAGCACTAGTTATTTGAGGTCATCTGCAAGGCAGTAAATTCGTGTTTCCAATGGAATTTGAAAGAACGTGTTAGAAAGAGCCAAACAAATCAACATAAAGTTTAACAAAAATAAATTTCAGTATTTGCTAAATGAAGTAAAATATTTAGGCCATACTTTTGGCAATATGGTACAGTAAAAGTAGATGATGGAAAAAATTAAAACAATAGTAGATTATGATAGGCCAAAGGATAAGAAAGCAGTACAGCGGTTTCTTGGCATTATCAATTATTTAAGAAACTTCATACCAAACATGTCTGAGAAAACATATCCATTAAGATCACTGTTGAAAAAGAATATTGAATTTGTATGGGAAAAAGATATCCATGATAAAGCTTGAAGAACTAAAACAGATCATTTGTAATGCTCCTGTTTTAAAAAATCATGACAATGATTCTGAGAGAGTAATACAGACAAATAGCAGTAAAAATGCAATAGGCTGTATTTTAACACAAAATGGTCATCCTGTATGTTATGCATCAAAGGGATTATCAGAAAAAAAAAATTATGGTCAAATAGATGAAGAATTTTTGGCCATATTGTTTGCATTGAAAAAGTTTCACAACTATGTGTATATGAAAAGTGTAACTGTACAGACTGATCATAAACCATTAGTTGCGTTAATGAATAAGAATACATATACACAAAATACAGTCAAATCGCCTACAAAGAATAAGACTCAAAATAAGTATTTATGATGTTAAAGTTATGTTTGTACCTGGAAAACAAATGTTTATAGCAGATGCTATTAGTATGGCTGCTTCCAAAGCAAACAAACAAGATACTGATAAAATGTCGAATAATGTTGTGCATTTCATTAATGTATCTAATGAAATGACTAAAATAATAAAAAACAACACATTGGATTATCCAATTTTGTGTAAAATTGAAGAATTTCATTTGAATGGATGGCCAACATCACTTTAAAAATGTGAAAGTACTTTGAAGAATGATTACTGATTAAAAAAATTCAATATTTGTAAAAAATGAGTTAGTATTCTCAGATAATAGGTTAATAATTCTAACTAAAATAACTAAGGAAATAATAAAAAAAGTGCATGAGAATCATTTTGGCATTAACAAAACTAAAAATCGAATTAAATCACTGTTTTACTGGCCAAAAATGGATACTGAAATTGAAAATTATGTTCAAAACTGTTCAGTGTGTAAAAAATTTAGCAATAAAAATCCTAGAGAACCTTTGATATCAGAGGAGCAATGTGAATACCCATTTAAAAAAGTTGCCTCAGACATTTTAGACTTTGTAAGGAAATCATATTTAGTAATAATTGACTATTATTCAAAGTGGTTAGAATTAACTAAATAAAACATAAAGATTCGAGAACAGTTATCAATATTACAAAGCAAATATTTTTAACACATGGTATACCTAAAGTATTGAGCGCTGATAATATGCCTTATGCATCATTTGAGCTCAATGAATTTGCAAATGCATGGAACTTCAAAATTATAACCTCAAGTCCATATTACCCAAAAGGGAATGCATTGGCTGAAAAGGGTGTAAATATTGCAAAAAACATACTGAAAAGATGTAGAGAAGAAAATCTGGACCTAAAACTAGCACTATTGGAACACAGAAACACATCAGTTTTAAATTCAAAATATAGTTCTTCACAACTTCTTTTTAGTAGAAAAACGCGAACCAACCTACCAATTCACAGAAACCAGTTGGAACCCAAAATTGTTGAAGAATTTCAGGAAATTAAAAAAAAACGAAAAAAACAAACAGTTCTATCATAAAAACACAAAGAATCGAAAACATAACTTTATTAAAGGTCAAAAACTATATTACCGGAAAGATAATGTGTGGCTACCTGGAAGATTCATCAAGTTTGGTCATACACCCAAATTTTTTATTTAGTGTTTTCAACGTTAAGGCAAATTAAGACATCTAATTCCCATATTGTGTTAGAGGAACGTGCCTTTTAAGTGTTTTTGTATAGGTTTTTGCCAAGGTGAGTTAATTTAATTACTAAATTAAGTTGAAAACTTTTTGAGGTTATGTTGGCTATTTTATTATATTTGAAACCATCTAAACTGTATTCTGTATTCTTAATTTCTATTTTCTATTATTTTCAGATGGCTTCAAACATGTCTTGAAGCTTCCTTTGTCCACAAAATGGCAATCACAACTCTCGCAAACTGAGTGGGTTGTTTATCTTTTCGCCTGTGAGTAAATAAAATATTTCAATAAAACATTCTTCAAAAATGATATTAATTACTCTTTCTTCACCTTATAGGAGAAATCCATTTGTTTCTCCCAGCCTGGCTTGTTGGAAACCGAAAAAATTTGCAGGTTTGCTTTGCACTGTAATGCTTGCAATCTGGCACAAAGCACATTAGGGGAGCCATCCCAACAGTGAGACAGTTTTTTTTTTATTTTAGTGTAATTTTGTTTTTATCCATCCAAAATGAAAAAATTAAACGCCAGCATAAGCGTTGACATTTATATCAATCTCTCTTCAAGTTAAATATTTGTAACTTTGAAGTTTGATATTTTTTATTGCAAGAATATAAGATGGTGCATTTGTCTAACTGTAGGACACATATGCCTTACAGTGAGACACTTTAAATCTAACAGTGGGACAGGGAAAACAAATGAAAATATATAATCTAGCATGTCGAAAATTCTTATTTAAACTGTTTTGTTTTGAAAAAGTTTATTGAGGATATTATTATTGAGATTAATATACCATTCTCATAAGATAATTTTGACATACTGATTGTTGCGAACATGGTTTATACATACATCATATTTATTGAACCCAAAATACACTTCCAAAT
>CAJUYG010001336.1:0-22197 GCA_910591675.1 Galerucella calmariensis
AACGTACAGTTCTTGAATGTCCAATTTGTATAATGCTACGGTTTCCCTTTTTAAATATACGATGCTGTTATAAGTAGATGTTGCCAGTCGGACTCCCTCATGAAGGGTACCGTACCATTATCTATAATAATGAATATTCTGCTAAATATTTCAAACGTCTACCTGTTGTCGTTATTAATATCAAGCAGAATAATTATTTAAAAATAAAATTCACAATAAAAAAACTTCTTCACGGAGAATCGAACCTGGGTCTACCGCGTGAGAGTCTGGTTCGCTTACTACTCGACCACCGAGGAATATGAAAATTGTTCATCTATAACGTCAGATGTATTACATAATGTTTGCTTAAAAAGAACTAAAGTTCCTACCGTGTGTCCCCCGACACGTTCTACCTTCTTTTGTGGTGGAAGAGCTATTATAAAGTGTATTGACTTTGATGGATACTGATAGCGTGTTTGACAAAAACTACAAAAGTTTTAAATTTTTTCATTCACTAAAAGTATGCATCTTATAATGCAGATACGTCACTAGTGTAATTGTGAAGATATTTAACTTTGTTGTTATGTGTTTCAACTTGTTCAGGACAAAAATATTTTTCCTACTACCTCGGTTGGAAGTACGTGGTTTCGGCTGCGATTATACGGAAGAAAGTCTTACTTTCATGCATATGCTTGATGAGCGCACTGCTCTTCTTTCTATATTCGGCAATTTCTTATAAGGATACTCCATGAAAGTTAGAAAGCCCCTACGCATCCCTCTGCGCTACGAACGGCTCCTACCATTTTTTGAATTCCATATATTTTTCATTAAAGTGGAGTTAATTGAAAACTTTTAGCTCCATTTGAAATAGTAATGGATATATCTTCTGTATGTTCCTTGTGGTATATTATTCATTCTTTTTTTAATTTCTTGGGAAATTAAACCACAATATTTTTAAATTCTTTATTTCAACGTTTCGGTAGCGTTCCAGCTACCGTTGTCAAAAAAAAATAAGTAGAAATTAATTTTTATCCCTAACTGACACAACAGAAAAAATTTGACAACTAGACAATCAAAAATTATTTTGAAGTTTAAGACTGCAAAATTTTGTTATCAAATTTTTATTAAGGTCCATTCATAGTAGATCATATCTGTGGCAAAATGTGAAATGAAATATTTCATTTTATGACATTCCAACGATATGATAGTCTACTAGAAATGGATCCAGTGAAGTGCACGTTCCAGGAACGGTTTTTATTGGGATAGCGCGTTTTTTTCGCTTATATTGGAAATGTTGTTAATAAAACGCGTTTCTTGATAGTTTTTTGTGTATGAATATTTAAGTTTTTGAAATATGTATACTCAGTTTTGTGATTTTGTGTATTGAAATTTGTATCGATTAACAACTATTCAAATTATAAATCATAAGAAAACCTGGATAAAAACTTATGATGCTATCCTGATAACGCAGGTAATTGATTATTGGAAATTTCTCTTTCTAACATTGGTAACCAAATTTGACTACATTCGGCTGAAATACTAGCTACACATTTATCTGCATTTAGTTGTATTAAAGCACTTTCTTTGATTTTCCGTCTTTTATTATTGGGTTCTTTTAATATTATTTTTGATGAATCCCATTGAATTTGATGACCCTCTTCCCAAGCATGTTTGCAAATAGCTGACTTAAAGAATTCCCTATCTTTGATATATTTTTTGTGTTCGTTTATTCGTACTTTCAATGGTCTAGATGTTTCACCTAAATAAAATTTGTCGCATTCACATGATATTTGATATATGCAGTTTTTTGAAGATTGATATGAGTGGATTCCATAAAGTTGGGGTCCAGACAGTAAAAAGTTCAATACTATTTTTGGCAACTTGGGCAAATCTTGTATCTTGTACAAAAGTCGTAGAGCGAAATTCCATGGTTCATTAAAATACCCTTTGGGGGGAGGGAGAAGGATGAATTTTGTATTTGGTTCAAAATTGTACAAAAGTCGTTTCAATAACTTTTGGTTGTCATATATTTTGGCAAGTTTATCTGAAACTGTGAAAGGAATGCAGTCGAAAACATTCGACATTGCCACATTTAACTATGAAAAAGCTAAAGTGCTAAGTATGTAGTGATAATAATTAGAAAAGGGACTTTTTATTATTAACAATATCAACAATATGATTAAACGTTAACTCTATAATGTGCTTGTTTCTTTGGATTTTTTCTATTAACATTATTTTTTCAATTTATGAATATTAATTTAAATTTAAACTTTGAACGCCCGGTATCTCGGAAGCTAGCAATATTTGCATAAGGCATGTTGAGCAAAATCATCATATTTTGAGGTCTAGAATCTACAGTTCAGAGATTGGACATTCTTAATGAATCACCCTGTATAAAGTGCTTATTATTTCAACAGCTTAGTGGAAATAAGGTGGTAGTTCATTGTACAAGTGAAATAAAATGATTGTACTTACTTTATTCTTTCTGCAAATGCATCCATAAACATTTTATTCTGATGCTTTGAAACCTTCCATACTCCTAATCCCAATCCTACTACATGCACATATGATAATTTTGATTGGCATTTACTCCTATAATTAGCTTCACTTAACAAAGTGTCAATTGTGATGGCTAGCCTTTTATAATAAAAATAATTATCAAACAAATCCTGGTTAAGAATCTCCGTGTATCTTCCTACTTCATCCTGTTCTTTAGCAATTAGTGCTTCATTGTAAGTTAAACAATTTTCTTCATAGAAGTTTGCGAAAAGTTTAGGAACACTGTGCTTAACATTAATACCAAATCCATTTTCCAATGTATTTTGGTCATTGGTGATAACAATTTCTTGATATTCCATAACATTACTTTTCTCCAACCTTGTTCCTACTGCACCCACGATAATTCCAGAGTGTTCAACTTTGGTTCTGTCATTTTCATATTTACCGATGTTGTTACGCTCTCCTTGATTAACAAAAAAAGTACAAGAAGAAATTGATAAAAATGCTGAGAGCTTTATTTCGTCATATTCCATCAAGTGGTCAATAATTAAGGGAGGTTTTTCTTCACTCGTACCTATTTTCTCCCACTGTCCTGCTCCAGTTGTTCCATCCAAGAGTTTATATTCATCATTTGCTTTTAAAAAAGCTGCTGGTCTCTTACTAATGAATCTGTCAATCAAATCTTTCAAGCCCAATTTTTGGTAAAATTGTTGTTCTTTACATTTCCCAAGTTTTCTCTTGTACAATATAAAGTTACAACATAAGTTGAGTATGCTTTCGTGAATAATTGGGTATACGGAGTTAATATTTTCTATTAAAATGTTGTCGTTTACTGTGGATTTTAGGAAGCTGCATTTATTGGTAGTAGTTGAGAATTCTATGGGAAATGTGCTACTTCTAGACATCAAACTCTGTATAGTCTGTTTTGGTACGGTTGCTGTTTTGATTTCATTTAACAGTGCTAAAGTTTCTACATTCCATATTGCACGGGGAGACCAGTTAGGTAGTACCATGCTTCTTGCTTTATGGTGGAGTGATCTGAAAAATAATTTATTATATTAAAAACAGAATGGTGATAATAATATCACTAATGAGCTTGTTATCAAAGAAATATTTTCTCGGTTTTTCTTACGTTATTTTTTAAAACTGAAATAGTGAAATTTTCAGCTCTTGAACTTTCCCCACTACTTAGATATTAGTGGTTGAAAATGGAACTCCTTTAAAAAGCGATAAAACCGACTGTAACGTCACATTGCATATTGTGCTCTGTGCGCCGCTGCGTTTCACCAACGAAGATTAACAAGACAAGAAGGGTCACTCTCCGTCGGAACTTTCATGTCCAGCTTACACAAGCGCGCCGTCGATTTCGACGAATTCTTGAAGCCGTGCACGTGTTCGTGCTTATACGAGGTTGATGCAAACCGCTGGCGTTATAAAACGAATAAACGTTCACTTACCAGGGTGATTTGAAAACATCTAACAATAATAATTGTTATTTTGACCTATTCCGCTTAGAGTGAATTAAAATAAAAAAGGGGATATCGTCAGGATATTTAATTGGTGGATCTTAACATAAATTATAAAAAGTACTGGTAGCAAAAATCAAAGGAAAAAGGAAAGTTACATCAAAAAGTAATAATGTAGTAAGCTACAGTATTTAAGTACCTAAATGTTGTGAAATAAAATATACACCTGCCGGTTTTCAAAGATGTTTTAAGATATTTATTTTTATGTTAGGTTTCATTGATTGTATCGAAGGATATCTATTTTTTATATCTCGGTTAGCAAATTTAATTGTAAAATAAAAACAAACGTAGCTAGTTTACAAACAAACATCAAGGTTATTTATATAGTCTATCGCTTCTGGCGTTGCAAACAGGAAATCCTCGGGGTTGCCATTGTATGACCATTGGGGACATTCCTCTATTATATGTTTTATTATTTCTTTTTTTATTTTCTATATTTTTAAATATGTAAATGTGTCGAAACGCCATACGCTAAATAAATAAAATAAATTGTAAAATAAATCCGCCGCCTAATATATAGGTTTAAAAAATATTTATAAGGAAACTCTTAACAAGGATGTGTAAATAGTAAATTTTCATATAATTTTCTAAGGGTCGCTCCAACGTTCTCGTAACAACTGATTTTATTAAAATTTCCAACAAAGATTATTTCTAGTTGTTTAACATATTCTACAATATTACTAGGAGACCTCCATAGTTTTTAGAAGTCGAATATGCTTTATGCTCTAAAAATACAGCCGCAATGAAATAGTGATGTTTGTGACCCTTCTTGAGTATTTGCTTGAATTGTTCGGTTTTCAGAGAACATATCTGCATTGGAAATGGTAGAAAAGGTCCAGAACAAGCTCCTCAGATACTTATACTATAAGAAATATCGTACTTGGCTGGACTATAATAGTGTTAGATCAAGTCATTTGAGATATCAGTTCAAAGATTTATCGCTACAGCAAAGGAGAACTTTATCTGCTATTATGTTCATGTACAAAGTTCTCAATGGTAAAATTAACTGCCCCCAAATTCTTCCATCTAACTCATTCAATGTTCCTGGATGTCGCACTCGTACAATGTTAATGTTTCATATACCAAATGTGTTTTTAACCGTTAGGGACCCTCTTGTGACTATTATGGAAATAATAAATAATCACAACTTATTAGTGGATATTGATTGGTGTTTGACTGAAAAAGTTTTTCACAATCTTATACTAGGGCATATTTTAAATATATCTATATACAAATTGTTGCAAACCTGTTTGAACCTCTGCAATTCACAAAATTCTTTTATTCAATTTATACTTGGGATATGTTTTTGCCAATATTAATGTGTGAATGTAAATTTAAATTTAAAAATTATTGACCATGTAATTAGGCCTTTAGGCTTGTTTGGTTATAAATAAATGAATAAATAACATCCATCCACGCAACAGATCTGTGGCATTTTATTTCAAAACCAAACAAACAACACTACGTAAATGTTTATTTTATTTCTAAAGGAAAATTCGCTCACTCATAAAGACAACCGGTATATCTCTTTACATATCCCTACGACGGACAATCTGTTTATGCATATCGCGCTTAGGAGACTTACGGTGCTCTTTATACGGTAGCATCCGATATTCGAGCGAGATAGGCATAACGAGCGGAGGAGCTTCGAGTGATCCTTCTTGTCTTGTTAATGTTCGTTGGTTTCACAGAAGAAAGTTGGATACAGCTGCAATATCTTTAAATTTTAAAAGTGTTAGTGATTTTTGCTATTAAAGATGTGCTCAGTAGATACCGGATTTATTGAAGCAGATTCTGCAAATTCACCTGAAGTCGATATCTTTATGGTGAGGGACTACATTAATAGAAACAAAAATTCACACTTGGTTTCTGAATCGAAATTTCAAAACAATCTATAATACATTGTACATTTTCATATCTGCGTCTGGAGGGAGTAGGAAGTGTTTTCTTAACTTGCACAAATGGGTAAAGGTAACTGGCTAATAACGGTATAGTTTTTTGTATAATGCCACATACTCTGGAAAGTGCTACACCAAAATCGTCTCCCAATATCCTATAAGGTAAATTCAATTTAATATTTTTTAATGTTAAAAAGATATCAAGCTTGTCCAGCTCACATTTTTTTAGTTAACAAGCTCACAACAAATAATGAATGACTCGGAACTCCCAAATAAAGCTTTGGATTTTTTTTCTATCAAATAAAATATTCTATTTCGTCTGACCTATTAGTGTCTAGATAAAATGAGCTCTTCGGATGTGACATACTCAATTCTGACGAGATAAATGTAGAAGAAGGACCGCTAGTGGACATTGAAAACTCTTCCTTCATAGGTTTTCCGTTTTTTTCCATTCACGATTTCTTTGGAACGATCTCATTGCTAGTGCATTTTTTTAAAAGCCATTTTCCATATATAAAAACCCTCGCCCCCGCATTGAATCGCTTTGGAACGTACATAAGCCTAATGCAAGCCTGAGCCCCTGTTTCCCGAGATATAGGTTCCATTCGTGTGATATCCATTTGATTTTCTTCCCCTGCTTTATCATCATCAGAGGCTCTATTTTCTGAGCTTAACTTGTAAATCTGTGACCGTGGCTTTGAACTATGCATTGTTACTCTATTTTTTAGACAGTCAAACAATCTCGGTACCTACTACTCAAGGTTTCAATTTAACTGTTCCACTGCTCACTGTTTTAATGTATATATATTATGTTAAATTTTTATAATCTTGGTATAATAAATATATGTTTAATTTTTATTTTATTTTTACTTTAAATATAATTACTGATTACTGTTATTTCATAAGCTTATTAGCTTTTGACTCTTTCAACGTACTTCAATACCTCGGCTACAGCTCAATAGATGGCATGGACTTTTCAATTTAATTTAATATTAATTTTTATTTATTAATAATTTTAAAAACACACAGGATTATGAGTAAGGCCTTTATTTTCCGCAAAATATTTTAAGGATAATCAAATAAGCATGGCATTTAAATTAGTAAACAATTTAATTACTTCAACATATAAAATATGAGGACATAAAATGGAGGAAATTACATTAATAAAATTTTAAACGTGCTTGCGCAGATATCGAAAAATAAGAAACGGACATTCGTTGTTCGTTGAAATACAATTTAAGGTTATATTTTGAATATTAGTAAGGAAGTATGATTTCCACGTGGAAAAATATGAAAAACTTAAGATTATTGAGGAACAATTGGGATGAACAATTTAAAAGTAAGTGAATAAATCTAATAACTGATTATAGCACTTTTATAGGCGAATTTATGCACAAAGAAGTAGATTGTCTTACCACAATTTAATAGTTTCTATCCGATTTCAGTTATGGATGAAGCTGTAAGGTTTTTGACCTGATGCAATCTGGTCAGGATTACAAAACTGTCTTCATGAAATTTGATTGCAAGTTTCTAAAACTTTATCTGTCACAGGAGCTGAGGTTGATATATCCTTGAATATTTATTCTGGGAATAGCGGGACACAGGAACAATCCAACAATCCTAATTGATGCTCAATATTTTGTTACGGACAAAATATGAAATTTTCAATATAAGGTAGGTACGTTTTTATCTTATTGTTTCGCAACAGTTAATTTTAATTTAAAATTTATGTGGTAGGTACTTATTAATCTACAGTTTAGAAAAAATCTCACCGATTTCTAAAAGGAATCAGGATGCATCGTTCTCAATTTTTGCCAGAGAGAAAATCAACAACCTTCTTTTCTTTTTCTAAATTTATTGATAGTCCTCCCTCTTGGATACCAAAAGTTTACTTCCTGGATACCAAAAAGTTTCTTCTCCTCCCATTGGTGATAACTTTCAATAGGATCTTCTCAGGCAATTATTTTGATTGCCACTTTGATGTCATCAATCCATGTGACGTTTTTACTTAATTAAATTTTGTTAAATTTTGTATACAGGAACAATCACAAATTAACTAATTTACAATGTAAATGCTAAATTAAAATATTGTTATTATTTCAAAACTATTGTACATAACTATAAAAGAATTTTTATTCGCAACAACATGAACAAATCTCTGAACTGTCATAAAATATTTGTCCATTCTAATCGATTATTTCTATGATTCATATATTGAACTTTAGATGACAGTTCAATATATTTTTTGGAAATTTGACATACAGGGTGTTCTTTTTATAATTGTATATTGTTGGAAAGGGTGTGCTTATTAAGAATGAAAATTTTATTACAATATATATATATATATTTTTTCTGGTGCATTCCTGGATGTGTTAGGACAGTCGGGAATCAAATAGTATTCATTCACCACTTTTTTCTCACTCCCTTCGCAATAAAATAACGAAACAGTAGTACAGCTCTGGACTCGCGGCGTTTCAAACGTTAGGTATAGCATATGCAGTGTGACGTCACAGGTAACCACGCCCCGTTTTCGTTCAATCTAATTTCTATAATTAATTTGAGGGTTTAAACGTTCGAGGAAAAATCTAAAATTTTGGGAACATGTTTAAAATGAGTTTTAGTTGCTCACAATAAAGTTTGTGACGAGCGCGAACTCAACCTTGAAAATGGTATATATTGAATGATTTCTCACTAGCTCGTTAGTGTCGTGTATAATTCCACCAAATCTGTAATATTATTCTTATAGCACGCATCTAGAGATAACAAAGTGTCTGATAACCTGGAGTCTGACTTTTTGACATTTCTTCACATATTGGCTAATATCTCGGGAACCTTAAGGTTTGCAAGGTTCTAGTCTACGCCATTCGATTCAAAATTAAATTTTCTGTAAAAAGAGGAATTTTGAAAATTTTGAGTCTTCGCGAATTAGTATAAGTTTCGGTGTGGACTTTTCAAAACCTGAAAATTATAAAATCCATATCTAAGGTTTTTCGATGTGGAAAATTCCTCTTTTTAAGAAAATTCAATTCTGAATCGAATGGCGTAGACTAGAACCTTGCAAACCTCAAGTTTCCCGAGATATTAGCAAATATATTAAGAAATGTGAAAAAGTCAGCCTCCAAGCTTTCATAAAACTGGCCATAAAATGAGACAGGCTTTGAAAAACTTGAATTTTATTTCATCTTATGGGTTTTCAGAACAAGCAAAACTTTTTATCAAGAATAACATTTTTCACTAAATTAATATTTTTCACCTATAGGATACTCCATCCGTGGACACGCTGTATAATTTCGCGTTTTTAAGACTAATTTTTTCCTTTTTCAACCCCCCCCCACAAATTCCCTATTCACTCACTATCCCGTAAAATACGCTTTTCCGCCAAATTTCACTTTATACAAATCAATCATAAAAGCCAATTCTATACAGGGTGATTCATTAAGGATGTCCAATCTCTGAACTGTAGATTCTAGACCTCAAAATATGATGATTCTGCTCAACATGCCTCATGCAAATATTGCTAGTTACCGAGATACGGGGTGTTCAAAGTTGTAAATTTTAATTTTGATTTTCGCAATAATTTTTTATGTTTTCACAATTTCTCTTTGAAAATTGGTAATTTTACGTTTTTGGCATGAGAAATCATGATTTGCACTCTAATTTAACATTGCTAATAGAGTGCGCTAGTTACACTTTAAATCAAATGCTCAAAATGCCCAGCATTTACCTACTACACTTTATGATTCGCTTTCGTAAATATCTCTTAACATCAAGAATATCAGATTTCCTGGATACAATTATTTTTACTGATGAGGCAGCATTTACCAGACGGAGAATATTTAATTATAAAAATAATCATTTGTGGGATTCTAAAAATCCACATGCTATGAGGGAAACATATTTTTAGCACGAGTTTAAGCTTAACATTTGGTGTGGTGTAATATGTGGGTATTTAATAGGTCCTTTTGAACTGCCAACCAATTTAAATGGACCTCTTTATTTAGATTTTCTTCAAGAACATTTACACGAATTACTAGAGGATATACCTCTAGCTTTAAGACAAAATATGTGCACCACCACATTATTCTTTACAAGTTCGTCAATACTTAAACGAACAGTTTCCGCATCGATGGATTGATCGTGGAAGTGAGTTTGCTTGGCCCTGATTTCAATCCTTTGGATTTTTCAATTTGGTCGCAAATGAAGGCATTAGTTTACAAAGAAAAAATTACTTCTCTTCCACAACTGCGACGGAAAACCACCTTAAGTGAGACTGTATATTTGGAAAATATTGATAATATCTCATTGCTTATTGCTCTAATGCTCCAGGAGTCTGTGAAAGTCTGGTCAAAATGAATGAAGTTTTAGTATCTTGTTTGCCCTGACATGGTGAACAAAATAAGGAAAATTTTGACCTTTTAAAGTACAAAGGATATTGTCACACTTCAGGGTCCATCAAAGAAAGAAGAGTATAAAAAATAAGCAAAGTGGTGACATAAAATATTTAATTACAAAAGTTTTAAATAAGATTATAATACGCATTTTTAATATATTTTTTATTATACAGGGTGATTCATTAAGAATGTCCAATCTCTGAACTGTAGATTCTAGACCTCAAAATATGATGATTCTGCTCAACATGCCTTATGCAAATATTGCTAGTTTCCAAATTTGTTATTGTTACATATTTAAGGAAAAATAAAATTTCTTTTGAAAAAATTGAAATTTATTGAACTTTTTAGAAGCAAATAACTCGTTAACCGATTGAGTTACACGAATCAATGAAGAGTAACTTTTTTTGTAGAGTTTAACGCTTTTTAATATTTTTTCATTATTTTAGTTATAACCTTAGCCCAAAAAAAGTTTACTTTGATTCAATTAACACAAACAAGTGTAACTAGCGCCCTCTATTAGCAATGTAAAATTAGAGTGCAAATTATGATTCCTCATGCCAAAAAACGTAAAATTGCCAATTTTCAAAGATAAATTGTGAAAACCTAAAAAATTTTTGGGAAAATCAAAATTTAAATTTACAACTTTGAAACCCCGTATCTCGGAAACTAGCAATATGTGCATAAGGCATGTTGAGCAGAATCATCATATTTTGAGGTCTAGAATCTACAGTTCAGAGATTGGACATTCTTAATGAATCACCCTGTATATTGTCACAAAGAACGTGAAATTGAAAAGGAATAATAAACTTACAACTTACCCACTGAAAAATCACGAATCTAGAAAGAACTGTGGTTATACTGGTTATATTTACATCTGAGCTTGAATATAAACATGTTTGTATTGTTTGTGTTGATCGAGATATTGTTTGATATTGTTTACGGTAAATATTGTGGCTAACGAGGACAAACTCTTTCCGGCGAAGCGTATAATATACCGTTTGTCCATTTAGTGCGGCATTATTCTCTTACAGTGTTATTCGAAATTACATCACGTGTGGGTCCTAAGTGTAACACCAACTCTACATTTTAAAATTGTTTGGGCTTCTACAGAGTCTTCCAAAAAAGGATGCAACAAGAATTCATTTTTTCAATGGAACGGTGCATTGCTTTGATATTTTTATACATTATTTGCTTCATAAATTCAGAACAAAGAAAAATATGTCTTTATCAACTCATTAATTTTAACACTTTCAATAGACTGTACCTCGTAAACGAAAGAAGACACTAAAAAAATTCCAAAACCGTGTCTAGGGCAAAGAGAGGGAGCTAGAATAACATGAGAGAAAACGCACCCCTATCAACCCTCTGTGCCCCACATACCCCACCTACAAAAATTCAAATGGCAACCCCCCACTTATGATACGTCGTTAAAAAGCCCGTAGAAAATGCTATCCAACGGTCTAAAATATAATTATACAGCATGTAACAATAAAGCAGGAATATTTGACAACAGAATGAAAAAGTGTTGAGTGTCGAACTACAAAAATGTTCATTAATTCTGTGAATGTTCAAAATGGTTACAATGGTTACTCACGGTATGTACTTGCGCATGTAGCCGACAGCGTGTGATGTCATGTGGGAATCTCAATCGGTGATGTACAATGCTAAATATATGGGAAATACTCTGTTTGTGTTTAATTTTCATGCATATTTCCACTTTATGAATGATTATTTAAATGCGACATGGTTTTTCAGATATAATATGGATTATTACTTTATTATCAGTAACTTAGTTATTTTTTTTGGTAAGTACAATGATGCTTGAGTTAACAATGTACAAAACGTGTAGAAATTATATAGGTAATATATATTTTTTACATTTTAAAAAGATTTGAAACAGAAATATTTATAGGTGGGCAAAATTAAAACACACCATTATATTATAAATATTTTATATTTCATATTTTCACCATTATATTTTATTTATTATACAAGACTCCTCAACAAAGGTGTCACTGGGATACGAAATGAGCCAAAGGCGAGTTTCGTATGGTTAATGTGAGTGTATTAATAACCATTAGGTACATGAAGCTTTCATACACTATTTTTTCTACGAAAAAGGAATTTGATTTGGAGAAAAATATAAAAAAAATGCACAAACCGGGTCTCGAATCATCCTACGGGACCACATTAAACTAATATAAAACGTATATGGGGCATTCCACGCCAACTCAGCAGTCGATCCCACGTCACCTTCTCAGATCGGGCCTAAAATTGGTACATCGCTTTGTACTATCGAAAAAAGCATATTCCTAAATTTTCAGGTCCTAAGGCCGCTACCTGTCCTCAGGGGCGTACAATCACGTTTTCATCCACCATCCACCTATCCAGTTGGGTAATAATTGGATTTTTCCTCCCACCAAGCGTCCCTTCCGTCCCCCAGTTCTTAAGAACACGGAAATTTCTCTCTCCAGTCTGTATTAGAGGAAAAATTATTTATTTCACGAATTTTTCGGGAATTTGTTTGATTTTTGAGCAAATTTACATAATCTGCAGCTTACTTCAGTGTCAACAATGATTGTAATGTGGGTTTTCTTGTATCTTTCTGTGATTGTCATTTGTTATATTATATTATGTTTTTTTTTTACAAATAATAGAAGTAAGCATATGTCCAGTTTTTTCAGGAAGTTTTGAAAACTGATTTTCCCATTAATTTCCCAATCGTTTAAAAACAAAAATAGCCTTATACTCGTATTATAAAACAGTATTAAATAACACTAATAACAGTAAATTAGTGGGTAATAAAATTCTAAATGAACGAATCAACTTAGGTAAAATTTAAATTAAAGCTAACAACACCTTATATTGCATGAAAACACAATGAATCGAAAGACTGGTGAGAGGTGGGTATAAATTTCTGGTTCCCGCATGACGTAACTGCGCGGCTCGGACGCAATTTGGAGTAGAAATCAGCATACCGTGAGTAAGTGAATCGTGGTTACGATTGTTTTGTGAACCATAGTATTTTCAAACACGAACGTTGGCAAATTCTGCTTTAGTAATGTCACGACATGTTTGACTAATTTTTTGTGGTAAATCATCGATTGAGGTTACTTAGTCGAGTTTTATAAACAACCGACCTTAGGAGACCCTACAGAAAAAAATCAGGTGGCGGTGAGTCTGGTCACCTAGATGGCCACTCAATGAAACTTCTCCTTTCAATCCGTCTATTTGGATAATTATTGTCTAACCAGCCCCTTACTGCTTCTGCGTGATGAGAGTGCTCTGTTTTGGTGGAAGTGCAACAAATTTTCATTTGGTTTTAGTCTCTCAGGATACTGAGTGTAGTTTTCTCTAAACAGATGTGGATTTTCATCATTCCAATAACGACAGTTTTGTTTATTTACAATACCATTTAGATCAAATGCACTCTAATCACTAAAACAAATATTTTTCAGAAGTTCTGGAAGCCAAATATTAAAACAATCTCCACACGTTCAGGTACACTGTAAATCATCGTAATTATTGTAGTCAAATAAACGAACAAAACGGACCTAAATATCTTTTTCTAATTTTGACAAATAAAGTGACACTTTTTAAAACTGATTGACATTATGAAACGTTTTACTTTTTGTAAGTAGTTGCATAAAGTAAAATTTTATGCAATTGGTGACGAAAAATGTATTTCAAAATTAGTGACAAAGATAATTATTCTATTTATTAAACTGTTATAATACAAGTTAAAAACATAATTTATAAATAAATTAATTATTATAAATATTGATAACACAATTATTGCAATTATTCAAATTAATTCCCGACAACATATTTTTTTCATTGCTCGAACTTGCTGTTATTTGGGAAGCGGCGCACATTGCATTAGATGTTTCACCAAATATTTCTTGCGCTATAAGTTTTTCATTATTCATGGAATTTTCATATCCCTCCGCAACAGAGGTAGATTTCCAACCTCCATGCCTCTTTAATTTTAAAATATCAGCGCCACTGTCTGCTAGGAAAGTGGCAGAGCTTCTTCTGAAGCAGTAGCCAGTATATAGAACAGGATTTGAAAGACCAAGAAATTGTGCAATAACTTTCGGCAGACTGCTAAATGTGTTAATTCCCACAGGATTTCTGGTACATTTTCCATTCGCATATTTTACAAAAAATCTGTTGTGTTTAAGAACCTGGGGACGCAACTTAATATATTTTCTTAATATTTCAACAAGACTCGTATTTTCAATGTCTCCAGTGATAATTGCAAACTGCCGTATAACTTTTGTTTTTGAAGGTGGGATATCAATGCGAAAATGGCTTCCTTCGTCTATAACATTTTCAACTGGAAGAAATGTTAATTCTGCTTTTCTGCATGCTCCTGCCATTCCAATTATCATTGCAACCTCAGCCATTAAGTATTCTTTGTCATCAGCTTCCACTAAAAATTTGGCAAAATCTTCTTTAATAAAAACTTTTGACTTTTTAGCACTGTACCCGTCCGCTTGCCTTTTAATATATGCTACCAAATTTGTATATTTTTTAATATCAATATTCCTTTTCAGATTTAGTTCAGACCTTAACATTGAGTAAAGTGTCCATAATGTGGAAACTTTTAGATCTTTCTTACCCTCAAAATATGCAAGTGAAAGTTTCTTATTAACATGTTTAATTTTCTTCTCACACCACGTAACAAATTTTTCGTATGCTAAATCATAAACTGCCTTTGACTTTTTGAGAATTAATGATAATAGAGCATTACCTGCTGCCTCTTCAGTATCGCTTGGTAGCTCTTCAGAACTTGAATCACTCATTTTTTTAAAATAAAATTAAAAATATATCAATCTCGCTAAAAACCTTCCGTCTAGACTTTTTTACAAAATGTCAAACTGACAACTAACATGAAGTAACAGCAACAAACTAAATTTGTTTTCCAAATTTTTATCAATTATATTAAATTTTATTTTTTTATTACTTTCTTCAAAATTAGAAAAAATCTTGTATGCAATACGTTACGAAATGAAATTTTGTGTAACTTGTGTAACTCACTTCGTTCGTTCCGCAAAAATCTCACGCGTTACACAAAATTAGGCATTTCGTAACTGAAGGCATAAATAGCTATTGGACCAGGTGAGTATCAAATAAACCAATAATTTAAGTACAGTGAGGAAATGCAAAACAGAATACCAATCTATTGTTTAAAAACTGTAAAGCGAACAATTTTTTTTTGAAATAAAGTTGATAGAACACTTAAATAGGGATCGTACTTGCACTGTTGACACGTGAATCCCGGTGTTAAAACTTTGCACTTACCAGTAAACTCGGTGCAGAAAAAGGCGCACTGGGTGCAATATTGACTTGCCCCGATCTTCACCCGAAATCGTTTCCACTGACAGAGTTCGCACTAAACTTTTGACCGAAAACACAAGAGTGCACTCAGTTCATTAAAAAGTGAACCCAGTGCGCAATAGTGCAGCTACCCGAAAATGCTTGAAGTGTCATGTATGTATATTGGAATGACATTCACTGAGACCTCAAGTGTTATGAATGACGTTGTATTATTTGTTATCAATTTGTGGGAAATTTCAAGTAATATATTCCATCTGAATGGCGCAAGCGTTCATAACCACAGCAAAAAATAGTTATAGATGGCAAGTACAAGAAAAAGCCAAACCGTAAGTGTCTTTTTTCTTTACGTATAAATTCATTGGAAGCTTAATAAACAGTAATATGAAAAAATACCGAAAGATGATCAATATCTTTTAAAACAATGATCTATCATACAAGGTGAATAACCTATGAGCTTCCAGGGAATTTTCTTGAAGAAGTACCGTTGAGTTCAATGAAGTTTTGTACAGCAGTTGTGCTTTGTGAACCTGCCTATCATTTCTAAAGTTCGATAAAGAATGTAGCAAACAATATAAAGGTTTATATTGCTAAATAATAATAATAAATAAAGTTATATATTTATTTTTCATTAACAGCAAACTTAAAATAACAAAATTTGTTCATATAAAAATTCCTTAATATTTAGTAATGGCTCTCTGAACTAAATTTAATTGAGGCATATTGATTTCTATTATGACTTTGATTGATAGCCAATGTCAGTTTAAAAATAATACTAACCTATTTCAACAAGCCTTATTTACAAGATGTAACTCAGAAGAAGAAGAAGATGTTAGAATCGGTGTTCAACACTTCATTGAACATAACTGTACACCCTTTTTACAATTTGTTAATTTTATATAGGGATAGTCCTTACATTATCTGATTTCTCTGACCATACTGTAGATATAGTTATGATTGAAATAATACCCTTCTTGGTGTGCGTCATCGATTGTAAATATCCTTCTAACACATTACGCAGGGAGAAATGGGAAAAAAGGCAGGTCTGTGATTAATCCTAGTCAAAGTTTCACAATAATGAACCGTTTAAATGTGTTACAAACGTTAACCCTAATCTTTGACTTACAAAAATTTGTTTGGTTGATGTTTAGATTACGCGCAAGCGCAGCCTATTAGTCGAGAGTTCAAACTACTATGAGGGAGTTACTTTAGTAGCGGCAATGTGTCTTACGTATTTTTCTACTTTTACACTGACAGTTCTCGTCAGGTCTATACGTTGTTGTTTACGGTCAATTATTATTTATGAAAAGTGAATATTAATTTTATTGCTTTATTTATTTGAATAATACAAAATATGCATGGATTCGCGGAAAAACATTAGTATTTTGAAAGTTCTCAAGTATTTTCAGTTAGAAAAAGATGCTGGTAATTATTGATTTCATAGCCTTTTCGAATTTGGCTGAATACGATCCTGATGATTTTATTAATCAAATTTGAGGTTAGCTATATGTCAAAATAGCAAACAAAATTGAGCAATTATTGAGCTAATAATGCGTTTACGCGTTACTTCATGGATCCACTGTATGATTATGACATACAATTTTGCAATCACACACAAGTGAACCTATTACATAATTGAGATAGTTGTCACAATTCATGGCACAATTCCATCGAAAAGTTTTGATCTGTACCCATATAGAGGTACTCCACAAATTGCAATCCGATAACATTGTTGCTAGACGTTTATGTTCGATGTATTGTTGATGATCTTTGGAACTCTCCGTTTTTATAATAGCTCAAGAATGCATGAGTCACTATTTTTTCGTCTTTTTTTTTAACGCAGAGCAAATTAATCGATCAACGGTAGGTTTTTAAGGCCCAGTTTCACCAACAGTTTTAATCCCGATTTATCTCGTAAGTGGAGCGTCTAATCACGATTGACATATTAAAACGTTTCACCATGCTCAAAAGCGGGATTAAATCGACTGATCGCGATTTAGTACAAATCGGCCATTTTTGGAGGATTTATCAGTCTGAAGTCCGATTAGTTCAGATTTCAATATTATATTATAGATGAGGAATAAATATTTATAAATATTTGCGATATATTGTTCATTATGGCATTTCGAAGAGTTTATGATATGGCCTTCGAAGACGATAGTGGTGAAGATGAATTTATTTTTCCTTCTTCCAACAATTTTTCAACACAATCGTTGTTCTTGGACATGCTGCTTCAGAATTATATTCTTGTGTTGTTTCTCCCAACATTCATTTTTTGAATTCATAGATTCATTATCAGTTTTTTTGTTCTCAATTATATGTGAATACTATATCTACTAAGATCTGTTTATCCTGCACTGTGAATGTTGGGTCTCTCTTTTTTAAGCTTCCGCACGTCAGTCATTGTTTATTTATTTTATAAGTTTATTCTTACAAAAATAAAATAACCAGAGCTGTGTAAATACAAAATATTATTTAGGGTTATGTTTACGTTATCAAATCAAATCTCAATGACTGACACAGAACTATAGATCTTTACAGAACAATAGAATTTTCTGCATTCCACAACGTTGCCAAAATGGTTTGCTGATCTAATCGTGATTTGATAAATCGCGATCATCTCGGACAATCTCGGACGGGTTGATGCATGGTGAAACGGGAAATATTGTTAAGTCAGCTTAACTATTAAGTAGAACTTAATTAATCCGAGATCAATCGTAGTTTGGTGAAACTGGGCCTAAGAGGGTCTGAATGTTAGAAACTGACCTGACCTGAGATGGGATAATGGAATGCAATAAAGCAATAAAGCCATAAAAGTGGCAGGATCGTATTTATTTTATTGGCAAATGATAAATTATCACCTGAAAACTCCATAAGACTTTTGGGTCATTCTTATTATAAATACCTACTCTTTATTTAATTTCTTTTTCATCAGGCTCTGCACGGTAAATCCGGAAAGTTTTATGATTTTATTGCATCTCAAGCCTAAGTCAAGTCAAGTCAGTTTCTTGGATATTGAAAAGAACTATATCATAATATCCTTAATAAATATAAGGAAATTTGAAATTTTCTGACTCAAGGCCCATCGCAAGACACCTAAACTAACTAGATCGCTTTAACGAAAGACATCTCGTGGTTGCGCAAACCGTTATCTACCTATACGTTTATATAGGAACTAAAAGAAGCTGAATGTGACTTTTAAGGGAAACTGTAACCACAGAACTGGTAGATTCACAAGTATCATTGTGTCCTCGTTCTCTCGGCGAGTTCATAAAAAAAGGAAAAATATACTTTTGCCGAAATCATATGTACACCCTTCTAGAACTTACAGCTTCCTTTTGAATTTGCAGTTATTTTCTATTTTTTTTTTCTAAGGAGCCGTCCCTTCGCCGGTACCACCTCAGCCTCCTGTGCTTATTGTGGATACTCCTAGTGTTCTGACTACAACCTATTCAGCCAATCCGTTCCCTGTATTAGCTCATACAGGTTCTTTGCTGGTTGGTTGTAGAAGTCTTCTGGAGTCATTTGGGTTCTGCCATACAGTTTCTGCCTTCTGTGGTCCAGCGACTCACAGTGGCATAGTATATGCAGAGCTGTTTCGGTATTCTTTTTGCATCTTCTGCATGTAAGGTCTCCGTTATACAGCCCTATTTTGTTCAGGTGCTCCTTTGTGGGAAAGTGACCCGTAAGTAGAGCCCCGTTATGGTGCGTAGTTTGTTCCTGCTCATTGAGAGCAGTTCTTTCGCTACTTTTTCTGATGGTTCTTTTATGAATTTCTTCCCATGTATTTGCCTGGTCGTATTCTTCCAGTTTTCCTGCATCTTAATTTCTGCAAAGTTCGGAACAGCGATACTTTGTAGAAATTAACCAAATGACCATCCTTTGGGTGACCAGCCACAGCTGGCCCTACCGCGACCTTTAACTTCACTTGTATTAAATTAATTCAAATAAACCCTGAAGAGGACTTAATCCTAAAACAGGGTAGATTCAATATTTGCTTTTGCATATCCAATGAAGGATAATTAAATTTAAATAGTAAAATCATGCTCGAAAAAAAAAAAAAAATTCTTCCAGTGTTTATTGTGTTGTTCTTTCAACCACCCTTTTAACCATGACCTCGTTAAGCATCTGAGGATGCCCACAGCAGGTTCGGGTCCGTTCATCAGAGTTGACGATCCTACTCTTGCGAGTTCGTCAGCTTTTTCATTGCCTGCGATTCCTTCATGACCTGGGACCCACTCCAGTGTTACACTGTTCCGAGTCGCCAGTCTTCTAAGTTCTTCGCCGCATGCCCATACTAGCCAAGATGTCACCCTATAGCTCTGAAGTGCTTTAAGAGCGGCTTGACTGTCACTGTAGATCCTGATCTGCCTGTTGTTGTAGGCTCTCATATTATTAGCCCTTGCACATGCAAGTATTGCATAGACCTCTGCTTGAAATACGGAAGCGTATTTTCCTAGCGAGACGATTCCTTCATATTTGCTCGTCTTGCTGTATATACCCGCTCCGGTGCCGAGTTCATTTTTTGATCCGTCTGTATACCAGATCAGCTCATTCGCTCTACTAAGTGGTGGTGCGTTCTCTTCCTCAAGCTCCTTCCGATCTTTTATGACAATCTCGAAGTTCTTGCGAAAGATATATTTGGTGGTCATGTGGTCTGTTGGCATTTTGAAAATGTCATCATCCACATGCCTTATCTCTGTGTGTCCTCTCCCATACCATATGCCACGTCATGTTCTGATGCTTTTTCCAGTCGGGTTAGTGCTGCCCTTGCTTCGCAGATTATGACACAATGTAGCGGAGGAAGGTCTAGCATTGTTTCCAGCGCCGCTGTAGGAGTAGTCCTCATTGCCCCTGTAATGCCAATGCAGGCAAGTCTTTGGACCTTGCTTAGTTTTAGCATAGCAAAGAATTGTCTGATCTTTGGCCACCATACCAGAGATGCATATGTGATCCTGGGAATGACAACCATTTTGTACAGCCAGTGTACCATGCTGGGTCTAAGTCCCCATTTAGTGCCGTATGTGCGTCTGGCAACCATGAAGGTCACCTCTGCTTTCTTGATCACGTGCTGGAGGTGTCGGTTCCAAGTTAGGTCTGGGTCTGGGATAACCCCAAGGATAGCTTCTATTAAGTTCTTATTGAACCGACAGGTGGACAACGGTCGCTACAACCACAGGATGTCTATTCTCAAAACGGTGTATTGTGTTAATAAACTATATTTTAGTATCAAGCAGGAAAAAAATTACGACGATTGTTACGGAAAAAATGTTAATTGGTTAACTCCAGAAGATTTGGGTGAGACAATAGTAAGTTATAAATTTAGGATTTTAAGATGGTTTTGGTGGAATTGATGTTAAGTCCCACTTGCTTACACCAGCTATTTGTATAGTTCAGACCCTTTGGTACGATATCGCTAAGGGTGTTTTCGAATCGGGATGCTCCTCCTCCCTGTAGACATCTTCTGATTGTACAGATGGAGACGATGTCTTTGCTCGTCCCTATCTTTTCTAAGCTAGTGGTGAGCAGTTCCGACATCCACTTTGACTTGAGGGGTATTTTATGTAACATAAGTTTTTTCATTTGAGGAACAATTTGAAAAAGTAAAAGCTGCAGTGAAGGAACTTCAAGTGAAACGAATGTCAACTACTACGTATAAAACAGATTATTGCAAAGATTGGAAAAAAGGTGAATAAGTTTTCATTTTATTTTATAGCAATTATTACTCAAACTATAGGTACAATCGAGAAGTACCTAGTCGAATATATATTAATAGTATACTAGGTACCTAACGTGTGTGCGTAAGAAGCATTTTATGCACGAATGGAATGAAAGTTGACTAATTCCGTGAGTGCGTGAAATGTTTTACAATACGAGTTACGTACTATACTTTACCTACGACCTACTTGTACTTGTATTTATAAGAAGCATAAGAAATAACAGTTACATAATTAGAGGTGCTTGGTAAACTCCATCTCTATTACTTTCTTACCAATGAAAGAAGCACATTAAAGAACTAACGTTTGATCATTATTAATATATTGTTGATAATTGAAAGTCCATTTTTCAATTATAATCAATACGCATATACTCAGCCCTTTGGGCTTTTCATAGTTAAACGTGGCATATCGAATGTTTTCAAATAGTAAATTGCCACATTTAACTATGAAAAGCACAAAGGGCTACTAAGTATGTATCGATTATAATAATTGAGAAATGGACTTTTGATTATCAACAATATATTAATAATGATTAAACGTTAGTTCTTTAATGTGCTTCTTTCATTGGTAATAGAGTAATAGAGATGGAGATGAAAGTTTACCAAGCACCTCTAATAATGTAACTGTTGTTTCTTATGATTCAACAAGCAAAGGAAGCAACCTCTGTGTGAAATTTGAACGCGAGACATCACTATATGACATTACAGTTATAAAAAGAATGTTGTAGTTTTTTTGAAAATTCTTATTTTTCAATTTTTTCGACCCTCGTATCGTTTGTCAGCGAAATTTGGATATGTAATACGAAAGACTATTCTATTATCAACCTCTGTGTGAAATTTGAACG
>CAJUYG010001336.1:22207-35164 GCA_910591675.1 Galerucella calmariensis
ACGCGAGACATCACTATATGGCATCACAGTAATAAAAAGAATGTTGTAGTTTTTTTGAAAAATCTCATTTTTCAATTTTTTCGACCCTCGTATCGTTTGTCAGCTAAATTTGGATATGGAATACGAAAGACTATTCTATTATCAACCGGATAGCTGTCAAATGTTCTTATTTTGAGTATATCTATAGTATAGCTGTAGGAATTTGAAAAAATCAAATTGTAAAGAATTAAAATGTCTTCTGCGCTATTTTGAAAATATTTTGCACTTCAAACTGATTATTTTAAAAATAATCATATGTTGTAGGTATGTACAGTTATTGATGTTTTCAAATAAATAAAACCATCATATTTTGTGAATTTATCGCGTGATCGTAAAAAATATATAGGTACTAATTATAAAGGTGAAAAATAATAAAGTAGGCTTATGTCAAAATTCTCAAATTATAACACAAAGAATAGAAATAGTTTTTATGAAGTGTAAGTGGAATATTTATTACATAAAAGTGTAAACGAATTATAATTGTGAGATAAACTAAAAATAAAAAGTGTTGGTTTTTCATTATAATGGTAGTTGATACTGATAGTAGCGAAAAACCTAAGGTACTTTTCAAATATTTATGGCCGTAGGAAAAATAGTGTACATAAATCGTTGCAAAGTGAATTTCACTCAATTCATTTCCGCACTCTCCGATGTTAACATTATTTTTTAAAAACCATTACATTTAACAATATTTGTTACAATTATCGCATGGTCGTAGGAAAAATAGTGTACATTACTTGTGCGAAAGTGATTTTTCACACTCGTAGGAGTGTCTCACTCGAGTGAAAAATATCACTTTCCGCACTCGTTACGTAATATACTGAATTGCCGGTCCCTGACGTCCATTTTGTTTTCATTTCATTTTTTAATACAATCTCCTTTGAATTCGTTACTATGTAACAACGTTTCGATATATTGTCGAGTGTTGACAGTTCGTTGATTTTTAATTTGTCGTTTATGTCAAACTTATTTCGCGAGTGAGCCAATTTAACAATATTATGAATTCAGATTTTGAATTATCTTACACGAAAAATGAGATTCCAGAAGCAATTTTGGAAGCAGCGCGGAAAGCGACTTACGATATATACCAGTAAAATCAAAAGTCCGTTACGAGAAGTCATGTAGGTATAAATACCTACGACGCATTTAAAAGTTGGTGTCGAGAAAAAAAAGTGAAAAATGTGAGTGAAGAAGTCTTGAATAAAATATTGTATGTCAAGGTACCGGTTATTATAATTGAGTTAACTGTATAAACCCTCACTTCGTGGAATCTACTCATCATATGGTTTTAAATGAAACTAACTGTTTCTAAATGACTTCTGTCATTCTGACGATGATATATTTATCGAAACAATTGTCAATAATTTACTTGCAATTTACACATTTTTTCAAATATATTGTGGAGTCATTTAGAAACAGTTAGTTTCATTTAAAACCATATGGTTATTATAATGTTTTTCAGGTCTCTTCAAGCTTCCAGGACTCGTCTACGGCTCGCCATCGAATGTGCTTGTCTAGACCTGAAAAACACTACTTTCCGGTTTTGTAACGTGAATTACTATTTCAAAACTTATAAAAGCCTCAGAATTATTATAATTCTTCTGCGATATCTATTGGTAACGCGCGTTATGGAATACGTGAATACTTGTGATTTTGGTTATGCTTTTTTTCTATTAATAAATGATTTTGGTATAGGCAACCAAGCACACACTACAATTTGTTAAAATGAGCTACTTTTCACTATCATGCATGTACAGGCAACGAATAAGTTTTGTAACCAGTACGTGTATTAAAATGGCACTAAATAATCTTGAAAAATTTATACATCGATTGTGAAAAGCCCTTGTTAATACACTTGTGACTATTAACTATTTTTGTTACTGCTATTGGAATTATGTGGGTTTTTAAGGTGCAGGTCGTGATGGAACAGGAGATATATTTCAAGATCAGTTGATAAAAAGGTTCAAGCAGATATATGAAAAAAAGACTGGCAAAATCTTACCTACCATTGAAAGTCAGAGAAGTAAGCTGAACTCTTTTTCAGTTCACTGAATAAACATGAATTTGAGTTGAAAACTGATTTTGCGGATATTTTTCATACTAATAATATAATTTCAGTTCTGGGATTTCTTACACCTTCAAGAATGTATACTCCAATTTCAACCTACCAAAACGATTATGGAAAAGTGGGATATGAACGTTTGGCCAAGATGTAATTTTAAATATTTCAATAAACATATTTTTATTTGAATATATATTAATAGTTATTTATGTACCAAGGGTATAAATAGATGTTTATGCCCTGAGGGCGTCGTCCGAGGGTATACCTACACATCTGTTTATGCTTATAGAATACATACAAACTTTTATGTCAGTTCGTTATTGCAATCCAATCTCAATACAAATCAGTATTTCAAAAAATCGGCTTGAATTAATAGGTGAATGTTGACAAACGTAAATGTCATAATATCACAATAAATTTTATATGTGTCAAAGTTAGAAGTCAAAATGAACGAAAAGTTTGGAATTCCTGACGAAATTATTGAAAAAGCAAAGAAAGCCACTGTAAATCTGTTGCCAAAAAAGTCTAAAGAAGCTTATGACATGGTTATTAAATAAGTTGTACAAAAAATTATTTCTCTTTATGCCCGCACGGGCATAAAGTACGACGATTAGATAGTTGGTAACTAAGCAATAAAAACACAATAATGAACTAGTATGACATAAAATAGGGGATGTGAGTGAGTAACATTTGCTGGTCGAGAATGATTTTGCTCCCGTGCGAAACATTTCGAGAGTTGTAAATACATATAGGTACTCACATCTTGTGAAGTACATTAGGTTTTTTTATCCTCTCCGCAGAATTTATTCTTTGATTCTATAGCGTCATAAGAATTTTGTTTTTAATGGAAAATTGTACTGAAAATATCAATAACACGAACTCCAAACTATAATTTGAAACAATACAACTCAGTGGAAAAAATAATAGAGAAATAATTTTATATCTATGTCGTTCGTCTAGAAGAGTAGAAAAATATACTAGTTATTTCTACAAAACTATTGGTAGGTGAAATAAAAATAGAAATAAATTTTCATGAATACAATACGTATTGTGTGGGTCTGGGAATAGTTAGGAAAAAAATTAGTAAGGATCCCAGAAATCGCATAATTTGATTTTAGGTTAATTACTGTTCCGTGCATGGAGACTTCTTCTGTGTTTCCTGGGCAAGTTATCCCCTGAGATATTACCCAATATAGGATAAAGAAGAAGAAGAGAATTCTATAACCATGGTTTTGTGAATACTGAATACGACAGGTGACGTGACACTGGCGACAGATTATTATCAAAACATTTGTTTTGTGAGGTTATTTCTATTTACCGCCAATATTGGAGTTTGTTTTATTTTACTAAGTTTGAAAAAAATATATTGTATTTAGCGAAATAATGAGTAAAAGAAAGGATGCTTCACCACAAAATGCATTCAAAAAACTGAAGTATGTACTATCTATTTAAATAACTAATCGAATCGAAGTAAATTACGCATTTTTTAGATCAGACAAGTTTCTGAGGCCACCTGTACAACCTTTAAATAACGCAAGTGATACATTGATATTTCAAGAATTAGAACTAGATCATTACATCGACCATGTATATCCAGGTATGCCTGGCCCTCAAACAGGCAAAGTTCCGATTGTTCGTTTATTTGGAGTTACCCAAAATGGTAATAGCGTTTGTTGTCATGTTCACGGCTTCTCTCCGTATTTTTATGTTAATATGCCTGATGATTTTCCTTCAAGTGAATTATTTTCTTTCAAAAGTAAACTAAACCAAGCTATTTTGAGTGATTCAATGTATACTAAAGGTATGTATAATAGTTTTTAGGTAATGACAATCAGAATGTTTAAGTGGTTCACTGAGAAGCTAGTCCAAAACAATTTCTGTTAGAACACTACGTAATATTGTTGATACTCAACTGTTGACAAGATCAATTGTTGGCTTCTTAAAGTTTTTTGTGATTTCGTTAAGGCTGTGTCGACTATCTACTACAATTTTATGACATCTAATGAAATCAAATCAAATCTCATATTAAATGATTAATTGATACATGCTAATAGTTAAGTTTCTGAAAATCTTTCAGTACCAGGTTTAGGTCCAATTATTTGTTATTCATTAACAATGTTACAGACATATGATTGACATTAGCGTGTCCTAGAATAATTTGGTATGACAACTTAACACTTGTTATACCAAAGGTCTTGTAACTACTTTGTCTTTAATAGGGATTTCTTTAAACACAGAATACTATAGTTTTATCATACAGATGGACTTTACTGTATTTTAAACTCAAAAATAATTCAATATAAACTACAAATTTGAAAATGTGCTTGTGAAACTTCAGCAAATAAAACTATCCTCCATTGTCATTGAATATGTCTCTAAACACTGTTGTATTTATATCTTCAATTGAATCTCCTCTGCTATGGCCTGCCAGTCTCATGCCTTCCTCTACTTCTATTTTATTTCCAAATTACACTAGGTATAGGATAATTTGTATACCAAATCTTAAACTGCAATATTGATTTAAAAATTCATCTGTTCATCTGTTTGGTTCAAAAACCCTACAAGTGACCACTTCTGACAGTGAAAAAATTCCATCACTTTCAATGTCAAAAATTGTGCAACTATATACCTTTAGAAATTCATATCAAATTTGTTAATACATACAATGAGTTCCAAAAATTAAGGACATTTTTTCAGAACTCCACATTGTGTATTTTATCACTCTTTTTATGTATACAGAGTGGTCCTTAAGTATAGTTTGGCAAACCTAACTGAGGCTATGTGGCATTAGTAAGGGGTTAGAAAACTTGTCCACTATCTGCCATAAATGTACCCATGGCTTACAGTATTTTATAAAAGTAATCAAAACATTTTATGATTATGTATGTATAGAAACTTATTTATGTTGTGAAAACAAATAAAGTTAAAAATTACATTTGAATTCAATAGAGATATGAAATAATCCAAAATCACCACAAAACTCTAATCAATATCCTCATATTCTTTCTTCGCAAACTCTATAAAAACAAGTTAACAAAGATATAAAACATGTTCCACATTTAATTATGTTTAATTCCGGCAAGCAGACCAAAGTTACTTCACCTATATGGTTACTTCAAACATTTCTTTTAATTTTTTTTTTGGAAATTTATAATTAGCAAACGAAAATTTTACAGACTTCCAACTAGTAAGTTCTATGGTGATAGAGAAGGTGAAAATAGTCGGGATATACTTAATTTGTTGGGTACCTTTTCATCAACCACTTATTTAAATTTAAAATTGATCAGATCCCAATTTTCAACTATCAACAAAATGTTGATGTGAATAGCCATAATATCAAGCTCTCAGATATAATTGATAATGTTTTAAAGATGCTTTGGAAATTATCTATTGGTCCAGATTGTTTTCCAGCATATGTGCTTAAGCATTGTATTTTTACTTCCTTTCTTTAATATATTTGTAAATTACATAATTAAAAGTAGTTAGTTTCTTATGTTTGTTGATACCTTGAAATGTTTCGAGTAGCTAATAACCTAGCTGGTACATCTTTGTTGAAAGATGACCTTAAAAGCTTAGCCAGTTGGTGTGATGTAAATTAATATGCTTCACTTAATGTTCCAAGATCACTTTCAGTAGGTCACGAGACCTTGTCAACTACCTATTGTCACAACATAAACAATGTACCTCTACAGGAACATAATAATATTGAAGATCTAGGAATAAATCTTGATTCTGTTAAGGAAACTACTACTAAGGCATTGAAGACATTTGGATTTGAACTTGAAAATAGCAAGTTCTTTTCTGTGCAAACTTGAAAGATGTTATATTTCAGTTTTGTCAGATCAGTTTTGGAATATGGTTCTCTTATTTGGTCTACTTTATTTTGGTCTACTTTATACAGTGCTATTTAAAAGTCCCCTCCCCTCCTCGTATCTTTTGAACGGCTACACTTACATTAATAAAATAATTTTAAATAGGACCTTATGGCAAGTGATATCTTGTTCGAGAGGCATTGACATTGGCTACATAGCCATATTAATTTTGTTTGGGTTTAAACTAATTTTGACGGATAAATTAAATAAATACCAAAATTATTGAAATTATTTTTTTAAATTTATTTAATCAAATATCAACAATGGATTCTTATAGCAAGTGTTCGAAATGTGCTTTGTCTACTTCCTGACCATTATACATCCTATTAGTAAACTCTTGTCGTACTCGTTCGAATGTGTCAGCTGAAATTGCATTGCTTTCTTCACTAATTCTTTCTTTCAAAACGCCAATGCTATCTGGTGCCGTAGTATAAACCTTGGATTTCAAGTACCCCCATAGATAAAAATCTAATGGTGTCAGATCTGGTGACCGAGGTGGCCGTTAGACTAACTGAAACAAGGTGCTGGAACCGTCTAAAAACTTGTCGCGACCTGCAGTGTCCGAGTTCACCGGACATCATTTGTGTTTGTCGACATATACCGCTGAAAGTCCGAATGTATAATAGAATTAAGAAATGTTCGGACTTTCACCAAGGCATTTGACATTTGTCGACATCTACCGGCGAATGTTGACATTCACTACTTCCGGTCTTTCACTTTAAGATATGTAGCTTATCTAATTCTTTTTTATGTATAAGTATTCCCTTTTTATTCTTTGTTATGTTATTGATTTTATTTTTTACTATAACCTTTTGATCGCTTTGTCTGAAAATTGTTATAACTCTCTTTCTCTTCCCCTTCACTTTTATTTTCCACTTCCTTTGTTACAATTGTTTTCTTATTTGCCAGATTCACAGATACCAATAATGTATGTCATTTCAGGTCAGACATCAGAAGCTGTTTTAATGATTGAATTGGTTAAAGGCAAATCATTAGTTGAATTTAATGGCCATGAAGACAGAACTTTTGCAAAAATAACAGTAGCCCTACCAAGAATGATAGCAATAGCAAAAAGACTAATAACTACTACAATTGTTTATCAACCTTTAGCATCACATGTATTTTTTGCCTTTGAATCCAACGTTGATTTTGAAACAAGATTCATGGTTGACACCAACATTTTAGGCTGCTGTTGGATAGAATTACCAATAAGAAAATGGTTTAGACGAACAAAACAAACTGATTTTAAAACAATTTCTAGATGTCAGATAGAAGTAGATGTGTCCTGGAATGATTTCATCGTACACGCCCCAGAAGGAGAGTGGGCTTCTGTTGCTAAATTTCGAGTTCATAGTATTGATATTGAATGTGCTGGCAGAAAGGGAATATTTCCGGAACCTAACGTAGACCCCATTATTCAAATAGCTAATACAGTGGGCTACCATGGTGACAAAGAAGTTGTGATCAGAAATATCTTTACACTTAAATCTTGTGCACCAATTGGAAATGCTGAAGTATACTGTTTTGAAACAGAAGAAGAAATGCTGGACGCTTGGGCGAACTTTGTAAGAGCCTTAGATCCTGATGTGTTTACTGGATATAATATTAATAACTTTGATTTTCCCTATCTTATTGATAGGGCGAAACATCTAAAATTGCTGAAATTCAGTCATTTAGGACGACTTCTTGACGTTCCATCTGTCGTTAAAGAAACAGTAACACAAACTAAAATTGGTAGGAGGACTTATAAATATATAAATTTCGAAGGAAGGGTGCCTTATGATATGTTGTTGGTAGTAAAGAGAGATTTTAAATTGCGGTCTTATACTTTGAATAGTGTTTGCCAAGAAATTATCGGCGAACAAAAAGAGGATGTTCATTACAGTATCATCACAGATCTACAAAACGGTAATGAACAAACGAGAAGAAGATTGGCTGTGTATTGTTTAAAAGATGCCGAACTGCCTTGGAGATTACTGAACACAATACTTAGTTTCACTAACGATATCGAAATGGCAAGAGTTACTGGTGTTCCAATTACCAGTTTATTAACTAAAGGTGAACAAGTTAAAGTGGTAGCTCAACTTCTTAGACACGCTAGACAAGCGGGTTATTTCATGCCGACACACCAAGGGGCCCCCGGGTCTGATCAATTCGAGGGAGCAACCGTAATTGAACCTGTTAGAGGATATTATACCGAACCAATAGCAACACTCGATTTTAGTTCTTTATATCCCAGTATTATGATCGCGCACAATTTGTGTTATACGACATTACTTAGAAAACCACAAAAAGAAAAACTGAATTTAACCGATGATGAAGTGACTACGACTCCGGCGAATTGTATGTTCGTTAAATCCTCGGTAAGAGTGGGGTTGCTACCGCATATCTTACAGCACCTTTTAGCCGCCAGGAAAAAAACTAAGGCTCTGCTGAAGGATGAAACGGATCAGGTTGTAAGAACTGTTTTGAACGGTAGACAATTAGCTTATAAAATATCGGCGAATTCCGTATACGGATTTACTGGTGCTCAAGTAGGTAAACTGCCTTGCTTGGAAATATCCGGCAGTGTAACTGCTTATGGTCGAACTATGATTGAACAGACAAAACAGGAAGTCGAACAACGCTACAAAGTTGAAAATGGTTACGAGTCGGATGCGAAAGTTATTTATGGCGATACTGATTCCGTTATGGTTAATTTTAAGGTTGATTCGTTAGAAAGGAGTATGGAGTTGGGTCAAGAAGCTGCCGAATTGGTTAGTCGAAAGTTTATATCGCCCATCAAGCTGGAATTCGAAAAAGTTTACTTTCCTTATCTACTCATTAATAAGAAAAGGTGAGTTACATGTTTACTTCAAATTCAGTTTATACAGTCTAAGATTTTGATAATTGAACTAACTAAATGAGTAACACACAGTGTGATGTGTATAAAACCATGTTTTGTCAAGGTAGACAATTGGTTGATGTCATTCTCTATATTGCTTAATAGCAGGGGTGAGTTCGAGAACGTCACACTGGTTGAAATTTTGCACTTGATTGGTGGGGGTAAAGGGCGATCGTAGTGCGACGCTCCATCGAATGAGTTCTCGAACGGATTTACCTTCTTGTGGTTGTAAACTATAACCATACTTCTTTAAATTTTCAATTATTGTTCAACTTTTAAGTTTTTGGAACGACCGGGGGTCGCGACGCAAAATATCTGACCGTTACGTTACGTTATGTTACGTTGCTTCGTTATGTGCCTTGCTTGCGTGAGTGTGCTCTCTCCTGAGGCTCTCTCTCGTTTACGAAGCAGCGATTCATATGCTTCGGCCGGGAATCGAATCCGGGCCGCCCGCGTGGAAGGCGAGCATTCTACCACTGAACCACCGATGCTATATTAAAATTCTATGCAAAGCTGGTATTCGCAGTGCTGGTGATCTACTTGAATTTGTTCTTATACCTTTTTACTATTATTTCCATAATTTTTTTTGCGCGATTGATATTTTTTGTTTATTTACAGCATCGGTTGTCAGGACGGTAGGTTGTGTTTACTGGTTTCTAAGTTTAACACGTCCGTAAGTGATTTACTTACCGTTCAGACGTCGAAAAGTAATAAATAGTATAAAAACAATTTCACCAAAATGCAAAATATATTTTAAACTGATCGAGAAGTATAAATGTCACTTTTGACATTTCGTTCATTTCGAAGAAATTTAAATTATTTTATTCGAAAATTATTTCAATACGATCGCGCAAAAAATGGTATAAGCATCTCGAACGTTAAGGGTAATTACAACGTTTGCATGTAGATTCCTCTCGTGAAATTGGACAAAATGATATGATGATTAAGGGGTCTAGCACATTTACTTTTCGAAATACAGGGTGTTGAAATTTTGAAAACTTGAATGTTTTAATTCGATAACTTTAAAATGGATGGATAAATTGATTTGACATTTGGCAGGTTGTTTTTAAATGTAAAAGGGCATATTTTGATAGAAATAGTATTTTGTGCAACTAGTGTGGATATGATGGCCACGTGTGATATGTGATATCGACAATCCACACGAGTCGAACAGCATATTTTCAAATTGAAAATTTAACAATTCAATTTTATGTTTCCACTAATTTTTGTGTGGTAAACGTACAGTTCTTGAATGTCCAATTTGGATAATGCTACGGTTTCCCTTTTTAAATATACTATGCTGTTATAAGTAGATGTTGCCAGTCGGACTCCCTCATGAAGGGTACCGTACCATTATCTATAATAATGAATATTCTGCTAAATATTTCGTTATTAATATCAAGCAGAATAATTATTTAAATATAAAATTAACAATAAAAAAAACCTCTTCACGGGGAATCGAACCCGGGTCTACCGCGTGAGAGTCTGGTTTGCTTACTACTCGACCACCGAGAGATATGCAAATTGTTTATCTATAACGTCAGATGTATTACATAATTTTTGCTTAAAAGGAACCAAAGTTCCTACCGTGTGTCCCGCGACACGTTTTACCTTTTTTATTTCTCAGCATCATTTGTTTGGTTTTGTGTTTATTGATAATTACCATCTTTTCATTTTTCTGCCTTTCATACGAGACTTTTCTAAAAATAAATAGGTCGAAAAAAACTTTTTTGCGCGATCGATCTTTTTTGTTCCTTTACAGCATCGGTTGTCAGGACGGTAGGTTGTGTTTACTGGTTTCTAATTCTAACACGTCGGTAAGTGATTTACATACCGACGTCTTAGCCCTATATACATTTAAGTGGTCCTAAATAATACATTACTTCATTCATTACACAAAAGGAACAACGTTTATTTATATTTTTTTAATGAACAGAACCGAACAGAACAATATAAAAAGTAATAAATAGCATAAAAACAATTTCACCAAAATTCAAATTATATTTTAAACTGATCGAGAAATATAATTGTCACTTTTGACATTTCGTTCATTTCGAAAAAATTTAAATTATTCTATTCGAAATTTAATACGATCGCGCAAAAATTGGTATAAGCATATCGAACGTTAAGGATAATACCGGTCTCCAGCAACCTTTACCGTTCTTAATACTTAATATACTATTTATTGTGTGCACTACCTTTATCTGTCATTAATAGGAGGAAAATAATGAATTCTTATGATATTTCAGATACGCCGGACTTTATTGGACCAATCCTAAAAAATATGACAAGATGGACTGTAAAGGTATTGAAACCGTCCGCCGTGACAATTGTACTTTGGTAGCAGACATAATAGGTACATGTCTACAAAAACTATTGATAAGTAGAGATCCAGATGGTGCTGTGAATTATGCCAAACAAGTAATATCGGATCTGTTACAAAACAATGTTGACGTTTCACAGCTAGTTATCACAAAAGAATTAACCAAAAATGATTATGCCGCCAAGCAAGCACACGTCGAACTGGCAAAGAAAATAACCAAAAGAGATCCAGGTAACGCACCCAAGCTGGGAGATCGCATTCCTTACGTGATAGTAGCCGGTACGAAAAACGCTAAAGCTTATGAAAAAGCAGAAGATCCTATATACGTATTAGAAAATAACATTCCTATAGATTCCAAATACTACCTAGAAAATCAGTTATCTAAACCTTTATTGAGGATATTTCAACCCGTACTTGGCGATAATGCGGAATCCATATTATTAAAAGGAGAACATACCAGAACTAAAACAATGGTAACTTCAAAAGTAGGTGCTTTAGCTGCATTTACTAAGAAAAAAGAGGTTTGTATCGGCTGCAAATCGGTTTTAACAAAAGAATATGAAAACGAAGCGGTGTGCGCCTATTGCAAACCCAAAGAAGCTAATATTTATCAGCAGGAAATGAGCCATCATCGAATGTTGGAAAATCGATATGCTTCTCTATTTGCGGAATGTCAACGGTGTCAGGGTTCTTTATTTGAAGAGATATTGTGTACTAGTAGAGATTGCCCCATCTTTTATATCAGAAAAAAAGTTCAAATGGAATTGGAAACTACTAAATCGAAGATAAGAAGGTTCGGAGAACCTGTTGTAGTTGAAGAGGATCCGTCTTAAAATTAATATTTTTTATATAGCTGTTAAAGTGAGATTCGTCCAAAAAATTTAATGATGAGTTTTAAATATATTTTTGACAAAAAGTGATGAATTTTCTTATTTTTATTTTATTTACATAACCGCATGAGACAGCTGGCCATTAGCGGTAGTTACAATGTTTGGTGATGGAAATTAGAATTGAATATTCATACTAATAGTTTTATTATACCTATATACTAGTCCTTGGGCACAGCCGTAAGAAAATTGATTATGACCACACTGTCGAAACTTGGTGTACCTATTTGTTATTTGGGAATCTGACAAATTTTGAGCTTAGCAAAGTATGGTAGTATGGATCTTATGCGAGAAAAAATGTATAACCACAATTAGGCCAGGAAAATGTACAAAACATTGGAATAAACAAATTTGGAAACTTGGGCAAGAAAATTGCCACCTTTTTAGGGCTTCCCAATACCAATTTATATACGGGACACTGCTTTCATAGAACATCTGCAACCGTATTGGTAGATGGCGGCGGTGATATTACCACCTTAAAAAGACACGGTGGTTGGAAATCCACTACGGTTGCAGAGGGTTATATTGAAGAAAGTATCCAAAATAAAATAAATGTTTCGAATAAAATTTTTAATTCTTTAATTCAATTGAAAATAGGAATGAAACAAACTTTAACATGCCCTCCAGTTCAACAACCATCCGAACAGGATCAGCCCCCCAAATAAATTTTACAAATTATACAATAACAATAAATAATTTATACATGCACAAAGAAGATTAAAGAAATGATATTATTATGTTCAAAAGTTTTAAATTTATTTGTTGTACAATTTGTGAAATGTGTAACGAGTTATTTTTTTTTGCACCGATTTGAGGTCTTTAAAGTTTTTCATTTTTTTTTAGTTTACTACTTAGTTTAAATAACTCGTTACTAACTTTCCGATTCCCTT
>CAJUYG010001336.1:65164-76891 GCA_910591675.1 Galerucella calmariensis
GGAGAATGTATTGCTGACTTATTTTGGCGAAAAATCCAAAACTCTAAAATCTTCAACCTTGTGGTCACAATATTCGATGCTTCGAAGCACTTTGCAAGTAAAAAATGATATTAACATCAGTAAATACACTAAACTGATTGCATTTTTGAAGTCAGAAGCAGTGGGTTATAAAGCAAAGAAGTCACAAACATTCTCAAAGGAACAAGTGGAGACCTTTATTAGATTTGCACATGATGATGAACATTTGCTGAGAAAGGTACAAACGTTTTACTATTTATTTTATTCTGATACAGAATTTCTCAGAATATTGTTTTTAGGTGATCTTAATCATGGGTATCGCTGGTGCATGCCGTAGGGATGAATTAATCAAAATTGAATTGAAGGATATAGATGATAGAGAATCATTTCTAGTAGTCCGAATCCCCGATTCGAAAACGAATCGAAGTCGCACATTCGCAATAATTAATAGTGCCGAAGAAAATGCGATCGACTATATGTTCTATTATAGAAAATATTTTAATTTAAGACAGCAATGTCAAATTAAAAGTAATAACATTATTCAGCGCTTATTTTTACGATACTCCAAAGGTAAATGCTTCAATCAGGTGATTGGTATGAATACTGTGGGCAAAGTACCAAGCGAAATAGCCAGTTTCTTAAAATTGCCCGATAAACATTTATTTACTGGTCATTGCTTTCGACGAACGTCGGCGACATTATTAGTAAATGGTGGAGGCGACTTAATTCAGCTTAAAAAACATGGAGGGTGGAAGAGCAGTAATGTGGCTGAAGGATATATCGCCTAATCCATAAGTAATAAAATAGATACCTTCCGAAAAATTTCTGGGAACGCAGCAGTACCAACTAGCGAAGAACTTTCGGTTCCTTCTATATCTGATATTGCAGAAAAAGATTCAGAAGATTTTACGCTACCTTCGACTTCTTCAGGTCCTGGGATAAATATTAAAAATTGCCAAAACTGTACATTCAACTTTAATATTGTAGGCAATAAATAAAAATAATAAGTAATTGTTACATGTTTTCAACATCACATTCTAATAAAGTGTACTTTTCATGTTTTTTTTTATTATTTGCTTAAAAATAAGGTGATCGTAGAAAAAATCTTGTGTGCAATTCGAGCAGAAAGTGCGTTGCCCCTTTCGGCAGATTGCCCGCGCTCTGCTACGCGTCGCGCGGGCAACTCTCTGCCTCAAGCGGCAAAGTATCACTTTCCGCTCTTAATACACAAATAGCTATTGTAGTATCGGTTGTTATAGGCAGCGAGCGTTCTGCAATTTTTTACGCTCGGCGAGCGTAAAGTATCTATCCTCAAGAATCGTCAACTGTTCGTTGTAAATGGCAAGCGAAAAAGCCTATTTTCAATGTGATTGTAGAAAAAATTTATATTCAATTCTCTACAATATTGATAACAATTACAAAAATGGCGAAAAGCCCATAGGAAATTAGATATTTGCAAAAAAATATGCTGAGAATCGATGTTTGTCACCTTTCATCTCAAATTTTTATAGACGCGTATAATCCTAAAATGACGTAGGTTTTGAGACAACTTTGAGAATGCCAAAATACAATTTTATATAAATATTCAGCTGGGTATTTCAAATTCTGAGGTGAACTTACTAAGATGGCTGGACTACAAGATAACGTCATAGAAGTTTATTAAATATCAATTCTTCGCTTATAATAAGTAACATAAGTTAGCAAAAAATGACAAATCAGTCATTCAAGTATTGAAATTTTCTAAACTCATATGCTGTGATATTTATAAGTATGTAGGCATAGAGGAAAGGCTCCATAACATAAAACATTTAAGCTATTTATTTTGTTTTTAGTTTTCAATTAACAAAGTAGTTCAATCTACTCAAACCACGAAGTCATTCTAAGAATCAAGAACCAACTTTTCAAACTTCAGTCCGATAATAGGAATATATCCTTCTTATGGGTACCATCACACACTGGTATAAAGGGTAACGAAGACGCCGATATCTCAGCTCAAGAATCAGTCAGCAACAGTCATACCCCAAAATTGGAGCTGATACCACACCAAGACCACAAAGCAACTGTCAGGAGCTTTGTTGTAGATAAGTGGCAACATAAATGGAACCTTCAGAACCATAACAAAATGCATGAAGTAGTGACAAATGTGAGAGAAACCACCTCCCTACCGACTACAAGAGCTGAACAAATTAAAGCTACCCGATTAAGGATTGGACACACAGCCTTAACGCACAAATTTTTACTAAATAAAGAAGACCCACCTCAATCTGTATCTGTAGAGTGGGGAGGGTGAGTGTGTAGGCTCACAGCACTTAGGCCACATGTGACCCATTGTACATCCTCCCGAGGAGTTGTCCTCCTAGGTCATTGTCCATCCTGTCCTTCTCAGGAAGGTGGACAGGTCACTAGGAGACATCTCAATGTTCCCAATGTAATGAAAATATGTCCATTAAACATATTATCCTAGAATGTCCCCAGTTTGCTATCCAACGAAGACAGCATAAGATCCCCAACTCCTTACAGTTAGCTCTCGGAGACCAAATTAACGATTCCTTGAAATTCTTCAAAGCCATCAACATGTACAATTTATAATCTTAATGTAACTAATATATGTAACTAGTATATGTACTGAACTGCCAATAACCCTAGTGGTTGACGCAGTATGTTAAATATATAAAAAAAAAAGTAGTTCAAGATCATTCTGGTAATGAAACATTGCCTGACTTTCAAAGTTTATTCTAACGGAAATAATTTCTTTGTAGTATCCAAAATAAACCATGATTTTGTCGAATTTCTAATTGAGAATTATAAATAGTAGAGTTCCAGGGGTCGAAACGTTGTTATTCGAAATTCCTTCCTCCTTAAGAATATTTTTTTGAAATTTCTTAAATATTAATAGTTTTTGAGTAATTGACAAAAACTGGGTGCTACTTTTCTCATCTTAATTAGTTAATGTCCATTGCCACTGTTCATGTGCTGATACAAACTTTCAATACATATTTCTAGACAGTCTTCAAATCAAATCAGCCATTGTCCATATTTTAAGCATCTTTATCAAGACTTAACACGTTTTTGGCCTTGTTGACTGGACTAATAAAATCAAAGATTTTTCCGTTCTGGCGTAGCTGTTCGTAGAGGTGATGACCTTCAAAACTTGTCTTTGTATATGTCAGGCTGGTTCATAATATGGAAGTATTTAAGGTGGGAATACATTTTTTATATATATTTATATTTTGTATATTCAAAAAGTCAATTATAAAGTATTTACCTATTAATGGTGTAACATCATCTGCTACATCAAATCTATCCAAAATTTCCAAATACGATATCAATTTGTCGGTGGTGCTTCCTGCACTATTTTTTTCTGACCATATTCTTAAGACTGTTAAAGTCGGGCTAACGTTTTTTTCAATGTCTTGTATTTTCTCACTTTTTATACCACATAATTCAGCTAGCCCACGCCAATCACTGAAATGAGATAAAATTTCCAAGTGCAACATTGGCAGATGAGATGAAATTTCTCAAAAATGTGCTCAAAAAATATTTTCAAAATTTCATTCGTAGGTACCCAAATCCTGAAAAAACTATTGTGCAAGTGAACATTCTAAGTAATGAAAAGAAGGTAACATAAGAAAAGACATAAATACTGTTCCATCTATTCGGAAGGCTACGACTACTATTGCTAAGGAAAGAAGCAATTGAACAATAAAAAGTAAATGAAATAGAGTTGAAATAATACCCTTCTTGGTGCGTCATCGATTGTTAATGTCTTTCTAACACATTACGTAGGAAGAAATGGAAAAAAAAGGCAGGTCTGTGATTAATCATAATCAAAATATCACAATAATGAACCGTTTAAATGTAATACAAACGTTAACCCTAATCTTTGACTTACAAAAATTTGATCGGTTGATGTTTAGATTACGCTCAAGCTCAACCTAACAATCGAGAGTTTAAAATACTATGAAGGCGTTACTTTCGTAGCGGCAATAAGTCTTACTTCTTTTTCTACTGTCACACTGACAGTTCTCGAAAGGTATGTACTTTGTTGTTTACGGTCAATTATTATTTATGAAAAGTGAATATTGATCTTATTGTTTTATTTATATGAATAATACAAAAATATGCCTAGATACACGAAAAAACATAAGCATTTTGAAAGTTCTCAATTATTTTCAGTTAGAAAAAGAAGCTGATGGTGATTACTAATTTCATAGCCTTTTCGAATTTGGCTAAATACAATCATGATGGTCTTATTTATCAAATTTAAGGTTAGCTATATGTCAAAATAGCAAATGAAATAAACGACATGCCGAAAACCCGGATAAACGTCACAATCGATGACGCACACCAAGAAGGGTATTATTTTAACTATATCAATTATTGTTGCATTCGTTTATTTGGGCTTCAAGCACTTGTGCGTGACGCCTCAGTCGTCACGACTTTTGAGCAAATCGAACACGATTTTTTAGGATCCTCTAAACCACTTGACATGTGCCAATGCCAATGAATTTCCTGTGTTGTTAGGAGAACAGTTTCCAATTATAATGTTTTTGATGATAAAATTTTGCATATTTACATATTTTTAGTAAGGTTTAAATCGTATTTAATCGTAATCGGCACAATCTTAACCTTTAAATAAACGTCAAACCGGACAAACGTCAAATATTTAATGTCCTTGTATGTGCTTAAGGGGCAAGGGGAAGGTAAGACTAGGCGTCACGCCCGGTAATAAACGAACGAAATTCAGTCACTACGAGCTGCTACTAGCAGCCAAAAGTGAATAATCGAAAACGCTTTATGTAGTAGTTTGTTCAACCATCCTTTGCCGTTGTCCAGCTTGCTCTCTCATTCATGAAATGTATGAGACGGAATTATGACGTCATTAACGTATTTCTTATCTAAGGTCGACATAAATTTTATCTGTTACTTTTCACAGTTCAGTTGTCATATTTTGGAAACAATAATAAGACATACGTAAAGCAGCAGAATACGTCACCGAGCATGACGTAACGGCAAAGGATAGTTGAACAAACTCTATAAAATGAAACACTTAAGTAATAGGGCAAAGGCTAAAGTTAATAAATCAATGGTTCAATTTCCGAAGAAAAATAAACTGATCAAATATCAATTCTCCATTCCCTCGACGGGAGTCAGTGTTCAAATATAGATCGATATAAGGTAGCAGCACTGACTACAGCAGCAGGAACGATAAACAATTATTTTTTTATTGGTCAACCATGTTACCTATCTAAAGCACGCCTTATCTACCATGGCAACATCAACAACTCGAAAAACGAAGTCTAAATGACAATTTTTTTATTATTGATCTGACAGGAGTACTTTGTAACGTCATAACCCTCATTCGAACAATATTTAACAATTTTATAAATGAAAATGGAAAGTACAGTTGGTATTGTTTGAGATAAACATCAACCGGATTCAATTCTGGGCTGTTAGGTGGCCACATTCATACTATTCTTCTTTGTTTTAAAGTTACTAAGCTGTTTTCATAAATGTGTTATTTGTTAAAATGTTATTTAATAAAAAAATGGTATTTTGCGAGTCCGGTAATTTTGGAAAATTTCCTTTTCACTGAAGTGTTCTGGATAGTTCATCTACCGAAAAAGCATATTAGTACAATTTTAACTAAGACAGTTTTCATTTGCAACGAGCTCAAATGCACTGTTATATAATTTTTTTTGTAAGTCCGACCCTGTACATTATTTTTGCTTCCAAATTTACACTCATGTTAAGGACATGTTAGGTTATTAGCCCTGCAAAAAGAAAATAAATCGCCCGAAAAAACAAAAAAAATACACAGTGTATATATTTTTATATTGGGAGGTTAAAAAAAATGTATTTTCACACAATTCAAAATTCAATGGTATTTCGCACTGTGGCATGAAATAATTGAAAATTACAGCCGACTTATTTACAGTCGAAACCAAAGTTATCTTACCGTGATTGACCCTTATCGTTGGGTATTACTTTTTTGGGATTCAATTGGGTGGATATAAGATGCAAGGTTTCCTTCCTCAAACATTTTATTGGAACATAACCCATCTAACTGACAAACTGATTCAGACACAATCACAGAGAAGCGAACAATTATCAACACGGCTGTGTTACAAAATACACTGCGTCAGTGAAGTGTTACAATAACATTGCGGTTTTGATTGAGATTAGACATGTATGTGGCATGAATGTGATGGTGAAACTATCTAGTTAAATTTTCAAATCTATGGCTCATTGGAAGTTCCAATTTGGAAAACCGGATATAAGAATAGTAGCTCCTACTGGAATATTTATTTAAAATTGTAAGGTATTAGATAATTAGTCCCAGCAAAATCTGATAAATAACACCGGCTGACAAATTAAAAACTTTGGAACGTTTGATTTGAGTATTAGTTGTAGCTGATTTTAAGTGCTCTAAGCTTAGAAGTACCCACATTTTTATCCATCACATCTGAATTTTCTGAAAAACAAAAAACAAAACGTTTATCATGAATTAAAATGAAAAAAAAAACAATTATTATAATCCAAATACCTACAATTTATATAGAGAAAATCAAGTACCTACAATTATTAATATGGGATTATTTTGAGTGACATCTTACGAGTTTCGCTATGAAATTACATATGTTCCTGTCATTTTTGTGAATATTGTCAACAGTAAAAACACAAGAGCTTTTTTTTTACCTGATAAATTTCTCTTTGCAACGAAACAGTTTTGCCAATCATTAATTTTACGAGAAAAACTGACATGATAAAATCGCGATACCGAAGGTGGAGCGATTTTATCTAATGTCAGTTTTTCGAGCAAATTTAGTGATTGGAAAAACTTTGAGTTAAAGAGAAATTTATCTGATAAAAGAAAAGCTCGAGTGTTTTTTGGCAAGATAAATTAACGACAGAATATATGGATGAACAACAAAAATAATTATTTTCTACGACCGTGCGTTTTAACCCACTTTCCCGCACGCATTTTAGCTTTGAAAGTGTCACTTTCCCGCACTAGTGCGGGAAAGTAAAATTATGCAAATTTTGACCTTATTAGATAGTTTTTTACTTCGGAAGTTATAACTATTGTTACACTAGGTGAATAAATAGTCCATCAAATAAAATCTACATCTTTTCTAGCTTTTTGTTGCATTTTTAATTTTTTTGGAAAATATAAAATAATGAATATTTTTTGATATAACTCTGTACATTCTTTAAGTGGTGTCATAAATCAACTACCAAACCACCCCTTTTTTATATAAGAAAAATATATCAGAAAAAATTCTTTCATCTACAAATGACTTAAAACCGTTGCCGTCACCTTCATCGTCATATTTATGTGACCTTCAACCGATGCCATCCTCATCAGTTAACACCAAATAACTCCACTGGACCGGCAATTTTAAGTAATTCACAGAATGCAACAAATTGTGTTTCTAATATTAATATTGATAAAAATAATGATAGTTTTGTATATGTATGTTGAAATATGATAACTTTTGAAAAATTGGTTGGTATACTTTTTAGTATATACGGTCCTAGAAAAAATAATGTTCCTAACTCATGCGTAAAGTGTCTTTCCCGCCCTTGACTGCTTGCCCGAACTCCGCTTCGCGTCGTTCGGGTCAACTGCAGTCGCGTGCGTGAAAGTATCACTTTCCGCACTTGTTAGGAAAATAACTATTTTTATTAACTTGCGACTCATTGTCATTGTGTAAAAGTGACGTCCGCTTACTAGATATTGAGGAAGAGGAGTTTTTATCGCGATAAAAAAGGATGCACCTTTTTTATCGATGTCAAAGTGACAATAACATTTCCAGGTATATGACATTTCAACATTGGAGTTAATTTATCATATATAATACCACGAAAGTGAAAATTTTGTCGGCAAAATTTTTCGATTGTCATGAAAGTTTGTTGCTTGGCAATTTTGCGAATGACATTTTTAAATAGATCAAATGTCATGAGCAAAATTGCCTAAAAGCAAGAAACTTGAATACAAGAGAAAAATTTTACCTTACAAAATTTTTAATTGAGTGGTATTCAACATGACTATTTCACGAGAGAAAAACTTAAAAATCATATGTTTAAACGTTTTATCTATTGCAAACTTCAATTATACAAAGCCAAAAAATAATAACATTATGAAAAAAAATTACTTATTTATGTAAAAAGTACAATTATTATAATTGTACGTTGTAGCATTATTTTGGGGATTGTTTTGCATCATAACCTATGATGAATTTAAGTTAGAAACTGAGTATTCCTTTTCTTTATTTTTATTTTCTCGAAGGTTCTCTATAAGTTGGAAATGACGTTCTTCATTTAATTGTAAATATGATTTCAAAGAATGGGCAGAAGAATGTCCTGTAAGCTTAATTACTTCCTGTTCACCAACTCCTTCTTTTGCTAATGCAGATATTGCAGAAGCTCTATGTGAATGATTAGTTATTTTTATTTTTTTGTGTCTATATACCAATTGATTCTGCTGATATTTTCGTCCACTTTGAAATTGTATTAATTCCCAATGGTGAATTTTTGTACCATATTCCTTTCTCCCAATTTGGATGTACTGTTAAAAATAATCTTGTTGTTGTTAGATAAGGATTGGATTCTCTTTTTTCAATAATTTTTAAAAATAAACGAACGGGACACAAATTGTTGTTAGCATTATTTCTTACCAGTCACTTACTGCCAGATAAAGCTTTTGATCCCCCTTGTGTCGTTTTGGAAAAGATTGGATTATATTCTACCCTGCCAGTAAAATTACCTTTATTATCATATTCTTTTTTAAACATAAATAAAAAAACTTTTTTTGTAACCCATCAGGATTATCTTCAGAATAGCTTTCTACCATTTCCATTAATTCTTCTTTGGTAAACGCGTTAGAACTTATTTTTCTGGTTTCAGGTTCAGCCTGAAGCTTTTTACGTTTTGTATCCCTGGCCAATCTAGCAAATTTATAGGTAATATCTTTAAATGGATCAATTTTGATGTTAAATTATAGAAAATATTTTTCCTGAACCATTTGAGCAGTCAGTGTTTTCACATTAGCTTCAGTATAATCAGTTCCATCTCTTTTTTTCATGTTAAGACCATAATCTTCAAGAATTTTTGCTATAACTTGTTCAGAAGTATCCTTTTCTAACGTATAATTACGTGCGTCCAGAAACATTCTAAACTGTTCCCACGCAGACTTTTTTGTCTTCATTGTATTTCGCGGTATACTTTGCTCAATTGTAGTCTTTATTTCATTTATTGAATTATTTCCAAATCTTGTATTATTCATGTTAATAATACTTATTTAAATTTTTGAAACAGTTTTAATAATTTTTAGACAGTTAAATAAATAAATAAACAACTTAGTTTTCTTAGAAACCACTAACAAAGATTTTATATTGAATTTTATCACAAAGTGATAGAATTTTATACACATAGATTTGATATATTAAACTTCAAAAAATTGCCACGACAAGACAAAAAATTGCCAGTTCAAAACCTTCAAATTTTGTCAGTTATCAATTTACTCTACTACTACTACTACTACTACTACTAACTACATGCTAACTACTACTACTACTCTGAAATAGTCAGTAGTAATACCCCTAGAGTCTCGAGCTGCGCTCTCGTGATGTTTCGCCAAATACGTCTCGTGACTCGGTGAATAATCGAATATTGTCTATGCTCTTGTGATATTATAACTGAAAACCTCATTTAATAAATATAGTTTAAGAAAACTAAAAAAACACGCTTTTAAAGAATATCGAACTAAAAAGTTGAAATAGTATATTACGTAACGTGTGTGGTATGAGCATTTTACGCACGAATGGAAAAGTTAATTCCGTGAGTGAGTAGAATGCTCTACAACACGAGTTACGTACTATACTTTACCTACGACCTACTTGTACTTGTATTTTTTATAAGAAGCATAATAAATAACAGTTACATAATTAGAGGTGCTTGGTAAACTCCATCTCTATTACTCTATTACCAATTAAAGAAGCACTTTAAAGAACTAACGTTTAATCATTATTATTATATTTTTGATAATCGAAAGTCAATTTTTCAATTATAATCAATACATATACATAGCCCTTTGGGCTTTTCATAGTTAAAAGTGGCCATATCTAATGTTTTCAAATGGTAAATTTTGAATAAAATGGAGACGTCTATTGACAGTTGCTAAGATGTTGCTAGGGAAGCCGTGTTTTCTAGTTTTTTTAAAATATATTTATTTTTCATTTTTCAGTTCGATTTATTGTCAATAGAGTTTTTCTTCAAGTTCTCATTGATAGTATTATAAATTTCCAACAGAGGGTGCACGAATGTAAAATTCTTCTTTCGCCTTAGCCCGCTCAGCTAACGAACGCATTTAGGATGATGGAGGATACTAACAATCAAAGGAGAGTTGGGGTGACATTCTTTGAGACCTAAAAGATCTATTGTGCCCCCTCACTTCTACCCAGTTTCTAAGGAGAGTCCCAGAAACTGGTAGTTCCTTCAGTCCTATTTCCCGGAGAAATTTTTAGGCTGATTCCGCAAGGTCCCAGAAAGTTATTTCAGTCCTCCTCTTTGCTACTTCATCTGCTATTTCATTTCCTTCTATTCCAGTGTGTCCTGGAATCCATAGTAAGGTGACTATGTTGTTCTCGCCTAGTTCATTGAGTTTGTCTAGGCATTCCCACACCATTTTGGAACTGATTACACAAGAGCTCAGTGCCTTAATGGCTGCTTGACTATCCGACATTATGATAATCCTTTGTCTTCTGTATCCTTTATCAATATTGAACTGGGCGCACTTTCTTATGGCGTGGATTTCCGCTTGAAAGATACTTGGGGTTTTCCCAAGCTTTCAGACTGTTTGGTTCCTGGCCCGAACACTCCTATCCCAGTTCCTTCTATTGCTTTAGAGCCGTCTGTGTACCATTGAATGGCATTCTTCCCAAGTGTGGTAATAGTATTTGGATCCCATTCCTTCTTGTTGCTTAATTCCGCATCGAATTTCTTTGGAAAGTTATATTTTTTCATCATACCGTCTTGTGGCATGTCCCAGGTTGTCTGATTTCTAAGAAGTGAGGAGGTGGTTTTTTTTAATGATTCCCTCTCTACTTAGTCTGTATCTTGTTCTTTCTGCAACACTTTCCACCACCATATGTAGAGGGGTGAGGTTGAGAATCACTTCCATGGCTGCCGTTGGGCATGTTCTCATTGCTCCTGTAATGCATATACAGGCTAGTCTTTGAATTTTGGAGAGGTTTTCTCTCGTCGTCAATAGGCTAGATCTACTACTCCACGCAATGGCTCCATAAGTGATGATTGGTCTCACTATGGCAGTATACATCTAGCTGGTCGTAGATGAAAAGAATTTACGCTACTGAACGTTTATTTAATGACTACTACCAAACAAGGGCAATCTCTTCGAATAATTTGTCAATTTCTATACATCGGAAATCAGTTGGAAAAAGAAGCTTCACTTACCTTGCATCTCATATGTATAATAAAATTCCTCAATATATTCGACGCATAAGAAGAAGCACTAGGTTGAAAAAAGAAATAAATAGATGGATACTAGATTGTGGTCGAAGCTTCTTCCATGAAATAATTGATCCTGATCCTGTATTCCAATCTTGTTCCTGAAGTATGCGTTCAAAGTTATATGATTAAATTAGTTACTAACTATGTTATATTTATTAATAATTGTTTTTTTTT
>CAJUYG010001337.1:3193-29457 GCA_910591675.1 Galerucella calmariensis
AAAAAAATAAGAAGATTGATATTTTTTAAAGAACAGAATCGAACAGAACAATATAAAAAGTAATAAATAGCATGAAAACAATTTCACCAAAATGGAAATTATATTTTGAACTGATCGAGAAATATAAATGTCACTTTTGACATTTCGTTCATTTCGAAGAAATTTATAGTATATTAAGTATCAAGAGCGGTGAGGGTTGTTTAGCGGTCGACAGCAATGCCCCCAATTTTGCTGGATACCGGTATTACGCTTAACGTTCGAGATGCTTATATCATTTTTTGCGCGATCGTATTGAAATATTCGAGTTTCGAATAAAATAATTTAAATTTCTTCGAAATGAACGAAATGTCAAAAGTGACATTTATACTTCTCGATCAGTTTAAAATATGATTTGCATTTTGGTGAAATTGTTTTCATGCTATTTATTACTTTTTATATTGTTCTGTTCGATTCTGTTCATTAAAAAATATCAATCTTCTTATTTTTTTGTTCTAATGAATGAAGTAATATATTATTTAGGACCACTTAAATGTATGTAGGGCTAAGACTTCGGTAAGTAATTTACTTACCGACGTCTGAATGGTAAGTAAATCACTTACCGACGGGTTAGCCTTAGAAACCAGTAAACACAACCTACCGACCTGACAACCGATGCTGTAAATAAACAAAAAAGATCGATCGCGCAAAAAATTATTTTATTCGAAATAATACGATCGCGCAAAAAATGGTATAAGCATTTCGAACGTTAAGGGTAATACCGGTCTCCAGCAAAATTGGAGGCTGAGCGTAGCGCTGTCGACCGGTAAACAACCCTTACCGTCCTTGATACTTAATATACTATAAGTGGTCCTAAATAATATATTACTTCATTCATTACACAAAAGAAACAAAAAAAAATAAGAAGATTGAAATTTTTTAATGAACAGAATCGAACAGAACAATACAAAAAGTAAAAAATAGCATGAAAAAAATTTCACCAAAATGCAAATTATATTTTAAACTGATCGAGAAGTATAAATGTCACTTTTGACATTTAGTTCATTTCGAAGAAATTTAAATTATTTTATTCGAAATTCGAATATTTCAATACGATTGCGCAAAAAATGGTATAAGCATTTCGAACGTTAAGGGTAATACCGGTCTCCAGCAAAATTGGAGGCTTCGCTACGCTCAGCCTCCAAACATTGCTGTCGACCGGTAAACAACCCTTACCGTTCTTGATACTTAATATACTAATAAGTAGTCAAAAATACACGCATTAAGTCAAAAAATCATAAAACTCGGAATAATGGGAATTTCGAACTGAAATTTTTAATGCACACTCTCAAATAATGCATAAGCATAGAAAAAAATTAGCGATATCGTATCTACGGTATTTTGTATACGAGAGTATGTGAAAGTGCGAAAATCCAAAAAAAAAAATTGAGTATTGACTTTACAAATTTTTAGTGCAATTCAATAATAAATGCTAGTCTCCTTCCATCAACTAAATAGTACCAGCATGCTATTAAATACGATTCCTACAAAAAATATTCATCCTTTTTGGATTTGACTTCCTGTCTAACTAGTTCCCCGAGGATATTAATAAAAATTAGATACTTCTATCTTGGAAAAATAATGAATAATTATTCATGATCCCTAAATGACTGAAATTACCATAAAATGAATATATTTAAAGATAATAAGACAAAGAGATATTATCACGCGATGTTCTACAAGGAATATACATTAAAAAGGCTCTGAGTTTATCTTGAGATACGAAAACAAGCATTGATTGATAAATATTATCATACAAAGGTAACAATATCAGTACGTTTGAGAGATTATTTTAAACGAGGAAGTCGTTACGTAATATATGTTTAGATAATTCCGTTGACATTGAAAAATGTCTGAAGAATTATGCTCTGGGATCTATTTTTGGTAGGTTATAGAAGTTCTAGTTTTATAGGCGTTACCTATAATTTGCTATAAATCAAGACAGTTTTATTGCTACATTACGAATTCGTTGATATATTTGATATTTATTTAAATTATCAAATTGATTATGTGGGTTGCAATTAATTGGCATTTGATATACAGTGGATTATTTTTTTTCTTTCAAATATTGTTGAACATAAAATACTGTAAAAGTTTGAATGGAGAACTTTTGAACGATGAATCAACTAATGGAAAAAGTTTTTTTGAAAATAATATCTGCAGGAAAATTAAATTTACAATGAACGCTTTTCAAATTCTAAATATATACCAACAACAACGCCAACATTTGAATTCAAGCTCTAAAACTGCAAAGTTCTTGAACTCTAACCTTTCCTCTTTTAACCTTTTCTTTTTCCCTTTCTATGTGCTATTAACATTTGGAGCAAACGCGTGAGAAATAGTGCGAGAAAATGTTCATGTGCCCTAAATCTATCCAATTTCATTAAAAAAATAACTAGCCACTTTTTTGCTAAAAGTTATAGATTTAACTTGTATTATTTCTGTTTTGAATGTTCAAAATTGCTAGTTCACAGTTATTGGACTCAAGTACTCAGTCTAACTGTGTCAGCTGTCATAGTATTTCCTTCTTTCAGTTACCTACACTACACCTACACACCTACTTGTGGTTGAAATTACACGCAAATAGGGAGTAATGAAGGAAATGTTTTTCCTGAAGGAATTACAGTTATTAATTTTCTTCCAAAAAGTTTATTTCCTTTCTAATAGATAAAAATAAAGAAGAATACATTATTTATGTCGTGCAATGAGTTTTTTCCATTACCACGAATATAGCATGCATCAAAGTTGATTATTTCAAAAAGCACAAACTCCGATAACTGCTAGGACACTAAATATACCTTAACGTGTAGCTGCAGTATATATAATTGTTGTAATAGCTACATGTAAATCAAAAAGTAAAACTTAAAGTCACGAAAGTATTGAAGACTGGAAGGAGTTGATTGGAACGAGCATACGAACTGAATGTTTTAGATTATTGTTGAGTTATGTGGATAGAAATATGCGCGTTATGTGTAGAAAACTAGAAACTATGTACTTAGGACGTAAAAGGATGTTTTAAGAGTAGGAAAAGCCTGGACAGGCTTCAAGCAGCACATAGTCCAGGAATGTGGCTTTTACTACGAGATAAACATACTATTTTTCCGCAAATCGTTTAAAATTCCACAGATATTAATTAATTTTGAAAAAATCGCTATAAATTTTATTAACAAATAAATGGTGCTTTGAAATTATTAAACTTGAAGTATATAAATTCAATTTCTATAGTGTTTTCGAAAATAAAATGATAAAGAAAGTAAATAAGTAAAAAGTCATGAAGTAGGATGTTTTTATTGAAAAAGTTCCGCTTACGCACCTTTGACATTTATTTGGTTAATATGACTATTTTGAATATATTAATTTCACCGAAAGAAAACGTTTCGCCTTATTATAATCTTAACTCAATCATCAAATAATGGGCTGTATCGTGATTAATTTTAAATCAAACATTAATTTAGATAGACATAATTACGTTTCTTAATGTATTTGCCAGTCGAAAGATATATTTCAGTTTGTTAAATCAATGAAGCTTGGTTTATATTTATTTTTTTGGAGAATAACTTCCTTAGGAACAGATTTTAAACAGTCACAAAATATTGGCAATTGAAAAAATATGGCAAACAACCATGGAAGCAAAACAATCAAAATAAAAACTATGTAGATTGGAGTGAGATTTACTAATCTCATAAGTTTCATCTGGCCTATTTCCCTTGGAACGCTGTCTTAGGCTTCATTTGCTCTCTCAGGAGTGTCTTTGATTGCCTAATCTTCTCCTTTCTTTGGCGTTGCCTGTTTCTACCAATATTACATTGGAGCTGAAGGGTTTCGGCCTTCAAAAGAGAGTTTCAGCTCCTCAATTTGCTAGTTCATTTCCTATTCCAGTATGTCCTGGAATCTACTACTACTAGCATTGATTGAGCTTTTCAATCAACGCTACTAAGTATTCCTATACTATTTTAAAACTGATTGCGCAAAGATAAGTGCTTTTCGTTATTGAGTTTTCAATCAACTGGTAACAACTTAGAAAAATACAATCTACATTTTGCGAGTCATTGCACGATTGCTCCCTTCAAAATATTCATATTTAAATAGTTTTTTGAATACTTTTTCATAGATATAAAAAAATTAGAATATTCAACATTGTTTCGAGCATTTCTAAAAGTATTTAAATACTTATAAATTTCCTAATGGTTATCAACAAACTGCCCGATGGCAGAGTCGTGGACTATGATTATATTATCAACATTTGATTGCTATTACAACGACCTAGTTCAATTCTTGAGTGCCGTTGTTGATGATAACATAGTTAGCGATGTAATTAGCTTAAATATGTTTCAATAAGAAAGTAGGTTGAGATAAAACATATTGTACAAAAAAGAATATACGGAGGATCTAAAAGTAATACTGTTTCTTGGTCACTCTAGTCTTGAAAAGTTTTAAAAAATGCGCTCTATATACAAGTAATTGGTCTCTTCTACCTCAGATAAAATATTCGTTGAAAAGAGCTTCGTAGAGTCACCGGGCGGCTGTTAATGAAACTCTAGTCTAGTCTACAAGAGCCATTTTAGTAAAAACCTCATTAAGAGAACCTAAAATTACGATCTAGGGCTTATTTCATTTGGAATGATCTCTAGAAACTTTTTGAAACATTAAAAATTACAAATGCTATTAAGGGGAATCTATCGGCAGCGATTTGACAAAATATCGAAGTATTTTCGGCAAAGAATTTTGAGGTAATGGATGTATTGAAAATTAAGAAAAAAATATATCATGTAGATTAATGTTGAACTTAGAGTTCAAGTAGAGTTAGGGAAACAAAAAAATATACAAAGCATAATTGTGCAAGGTCGAATTTGGTAGATGCCCCTTAAGAATTTAGTGAAAAAAAAAGTTTTACTTTGTTGAAAATATCTCAGAAACTATTGCAAATGTCTTAAAGAGCAGGGAATTCTTGAAAAAAAGTCCTACCTGTCGCAACTGTACCACTATATAGTATTTATAGTTTTATTCGCTAGCCGAAAAGAGGTTACCGCGATTTAAAACATTTAAAAAATCATGGTGTATTCTGAAAACTTCAAAGAGTTCATTGCCTTTCGTTGAAACCTATTCTTAAAGTTAATTTTTCAACAAATTGGACAATTGTTAATTAACAAAATGCTCTTGAACTTCCGTGTTTATTGTAAACTAAAAATAGTTATTTATGATATAAGTGTTAAAAGTACATTTTTAAGGCACGCATGTGAAGGTTTGCAGAATGAGCGAAGCGAATTCTGAAATTCACATGAGTGCCTTAAAAGGTACTTTTAACACGTATATCATACAATATTTTTCTACAAACGTTCAAAAAATGCAATATAGGTTGAATTAAATTTTAAAAATCTTTATCAATACATCCAAAGGAGATAATTTTAAATTATTTAAATTTAAATTCCATTTTTTCTGCGCATCATTCCTCCTTATCCACGGAAAATGGTAAAACAGGAGTGCAGGAAATTAATTTGTCAAATTGCACAAATTGTATAGTTGAAATAATACCCTTCTTGGTGTGCGTCATCGATTGTTAATCTCCTTCTATCACATTACGTAGAAAGAAATGGAAAAAAAGGCAGGTCTGTGATTAATCCTTATAAAAATATCACAATAATGAACCGTTTGAATGTTTTACAAACGTTAACCCTAATCTTTGGCTTACAAAAATTTGATTGGTTGATGTTTAGATTACTCGCCAGCGCAACCTATCAATCGCGAGGTTAAAATACCATGAAGGCGTAACTTTCGTAGCGGCAATGTGTCTTACGTCTTTTTCTACTGTCACACTGACAGTTCTTGTCAGGTGTGTACTTTGTTGCTTACGGTCTATTATTATTTATGAAATCTTATTGTTTTATTTATATGAATAATACAAAAATATGCATGAATACACGGAAAAACATCAGTATTTTGAAAGTTCTCAAGTATTTTCAGTTAGAAAAAGAAGCTGGTAATTATTAATTGCATAGCCTTTTCGTATTTGGCTAAATACAATCCTGATGATCTTATTTATCAAATTTAAGGTTAGCTATATGTCAAAATAGCAAATAAAATAAACGACATGCCGAAAACCCGGATATACGTCACAATCGATGACGCACACCAAGAAGGGTATTATTTTAACTATACTATTAATATTAATGTTAATAAATAAAATCTAAATATTTTGACGTTTGCTTCCAAAATTTGACAATTCACTTTCATAGTTTGTTCAGCCATCCTTTGCCGTTACGTCATACATTGTCCAGCTTGCTCTCTCATTCATGAAATGGATGAGACGGAATTATGACGTCATTAACGTATTTCTTATCTAAGGTCGACATAAATTTTATCTGTTACTTTTGACAATTCAGTTGTCATATTTTGAAAACAATTCTTAACATATGCCATTGATTATAATTTTGAGGTTAAGTGTAAAATAACATTCAACAAATATAAGACATACCTAAAACAGCAGAATACGTCACCGATTATGACATAACGGCAAAGGATGGTTGAACAAACTATACCAGCAGTGCCATAAACATTTTAAGGCACTCAGTGTCTTAAAGTGACATTTTTAAGGCTTCTATGGAGTGCCAAAAATGGCATTTTTAACACGTTTGTAGAAAAAATTGTTTAAATAATTTTTCTCGTCATGGAGCCCTTACTATATACATATTTAACAAGATCACGTCATGTGAGTTGAAAAAATTTCAATACATACTTTGCTTTACAATATGTTTGATGGTGTAAACTGGACTAAATACCGAAGGGTTGGTTCATGATGCAAACTGAGATAATTAAAAAAGAATCCTTGAGTTAGGGCGTCGCGACAAGCCTTTACAACGTACGCTAACGATGTACGGGGGTAAAAAATAATTTAAATTGCCGTTTTAAGCAAAAAATAATGTGAAAGCCTGCAGCTAGAAAAAAAAACTTTAATTATCGCCTGTCTGGGATGAGTGGTTTAGTTGTAAAATAATGAGGTAGAACAAGATATACTATATCTTTAGAAACATAAATTTTGCTAAATCAATATATTTTTCATGGGATTTAATGAAATTTTCCTTTTTTACAGAGTCCTGCAAATCACCACCAAAAAGAAGTTCTAACTTCTAAGCCAAGTCAACATTTAGTGAAAGTATCTTCCCGAAATGGACCATTAACTTCGAAGGCTTCGCTCACATACTTGAAGGTAAAAAAAAATTTTATAATATTAATGTATAACAAAATGTACAATTTGTATTATTTTAGTCCATTTTTAATCCATTTGAGGCTACAATCAATATCATTGTGGAATTAATACACACTTGCTGCACTCCTATAAGTATCCTACAATGTCAAAAAGTCTTTGTCATTAATTTAATGTGTGATTCTCAATATAAGTTTGTGCTATTTTGATGTTCTCCATTTTTAATCCATTTGAGGCTATAATCAACATCTATGTAACTTGTTGCACTTCTAAATTATCCTACAATGTCACAAACGTCTTTGTCATTCATTTAATCTGTGAATCTCACTCTAATTTTGTGTTATTTTGATGTTCTCCTCCAATTTTAATCCATTTGAGGATATAATCAATAACTATGTAACTTGTTGCACTTCTATAAGTATCCTACAATGTCAAAAACGTCTTTGTCATCCATTTATTGTGTGATTCACACTATTAGTTTGTGTTATTTTGATTATGATTTTGATATTCTCCTTCATTTCCAATCCATTTGAGGCTATAATCAATATCTATGTAACTTGTTGCACTTCTATAAGTATCCAATAATGTCAAAAACGTCTTTCTAATTCATTTAATGTGTGATTCTTGCTATAAGTTTGTGTAATTTCGCTGTTTTCCTCCATTTCTAATCAGGGCCGGCTTAAAGTGCAATGCCGCTGTGGGCCCCAAATTTTTGCCGCCCCTATCCCATGTCATTGCACTACAATGTTACACTACACACATGTTATAAATAAATTAATGGTGATAAAAAGCAGAAAAACATTGAGTGCCTTTTAGGGCACCGTAGTTTTAATATTAAGTAAGGCTTAACAACTGTTAATCCTTGCTTACCATTTTTTGCAATTGCAACAATAGAATTAAGCTTTACCGAAACTCTAAATTGTGTTAAAAGTATAAATGAATAGAACTAGATGGATCTCTTTTTTGCGATATATACTGGTAATAGGGCAATTTGTACAGGAAAAAAAAACAACTAAATTAAATACATCTATTAATAAACAAACGTAGATAATGATTTATAGAATCAATAATTAGGTAAGTGAGCACATCATTTTTCTTTAATTAAAAAGTTTTTTGCGAGCTTTCGCGGAAACAAAATCAGAAACTATGTCGTTGAAATCTATAGTATTCACTAGATGTGCTTCAATGTGTAGAATTGCTAAATGATTCAGTTTTTCATTTGGCACTGTTGACCTCAGAAAACTTTTAATTCGTTTCATCACCGAAAAAGACCTTTCGGCCGAACAATTCGTCACAGAGGTACATCCTAAACGCAATGTCCAAATTGGGAAAACTATTCTGCAGATTCTTTGTCCTTATTAAATTTGACATTTGTATAATAATACCATCTTCACTGTGAACAATGTTTGTTGTATTCTTCTGTTCACATAAACACCAAAATTGGCTTCTACCACTTTTATTTTCTGAAGTAAATGAATGTCATTTTTCTTGTATATATCGATTAAAATGCATACAGTCAGAAATAAATGAGTCTTATAAATCTTCGGGATAAGAAGTTATAAGGTTTTTCGCATACTTATCAAATTCTATTTGGGATATATTTTTTTGATAAAGACACTCTAATATTTTAAATCTTTCAAATGTTTCCTCATATCCTGAGCATCTCAAACTCTATAAGGAAATAGTTACAAAACTGTTTTTATGTTTTTTCTAATAACTTTAATTTTTTTACCGAGAAGCACTTGCCGCCCCTCAAATGTTGCCGCTGTGGGCCCGGGCCCCACGGGCCCCTTATGATGATCCAGGACTGTTTCTAATCCATTTGAGGCTATAATCAATATCTAAGTATAGTCCATTGAAATGTTACATTTGGGGTTGCGTTTTTTAGAGGACGCAATTTAATTTTTTTGATGTGTAGGGGGGGCCAGTGTAAAGCTAAAACCAAGTTTGTGGGGTCGCCACCCTTGTCCCACGGCCGTCATCTTGAAAATAGGGGTTGAAATGGTTTTTACGATATATCTCTTAAACTATTTATTTCTTGAAAAAAATTTGAAAACATTTTTTGTTGCAAATTGAATTCTCTACAACTTTGGTCTCATAACTTTTTGTCGTAGAACTATAAATAAAAAAGTTATAAGCGAATATCATTTTACGAAAAAATGATATCTGACCATTTTTGTAGATCGATTTTTGAGGAACAACTTTTATTCGCATCATTTTTTCATTAAGTCAATAGCTAAGGTTTTACAGCGCTCAAAAGTGAGTACTATTTTTAAGTACTCTTAATTATACGTGTGTACTAATAATATGTCATCAGTTATTGTTTTTTTTATTTTGTTATTATAACTTTTTTAATTACAAATTTTGCAATATTATTAATAATTAATTATTTACTCTTTTCCCCACCACCCACGAGGTAGGCTCTACTCTTTTTTTACGTGGTATCCCCAATAGGCATAATCCACGGTGATTTTCTAAATTAGAACTACTCCGTCCTCAGTCGTTTCGATGGACCAGGCTGCGGCTCAGCATCTGATCGGTTTTCTGAATTAAATACCAGTGGGAGAACTGGAGAAGGAAGGGGTGTTAATGTTGGTGGTTCATCATCAAAGTCATTTTCATTTATTAATTCTGAGAGTTCCATTACGTTGCTGCAAGTCTCTCCAGAACAATGGAAGCACACTGCAGAACATTTCAGTCCTGCTTTTCGACATCCAAACATCGCTCCACAGTTTCCTTTGCATTTGCAAAAGATCAATTTTAGAAGCTCAGGGGGTGCTGGAGGTTTAGAGTTCTGCACTGGCATCAATAATCCTCCACATTTTTTCCAGCCCCAGTCTTCAGGATCATTATAATTACCAAGCCACGACTGGACCTGATGGTAGACTCGGAAAGTATGAAAGCGAGCTGTGTCTTGTGTTGGAGGAAGTGAAGATAAGTTAAATGTACTTTTTGTCACTGCCTTGGCGAATTGTTTGTATCTTAGGCTGTCAAGATAATTATTATCTTTATTACCACCGTATAAAGAGATAAAAAAACGTTCACCAATTACAGCGAGCAAAGCAGGGTCAACTCTCTTGTTGAGAAACAAAGCCGTTCCACTTGCAAACTCTAAATGTTTCTCCAGGGTTTTCACAAATTTCATTTTACCGATATTGTAAGGAGCTGAAGTTGTGTCACATCCGGAAAAAGCATGAAGAAACAGCAAGTTATCCGCAATAACATCTCCGCTTGTTTTCTGCGAAGTGCTGTGAGCAATATCAGTATGTCAATATCTTCAGTTACAATAGTAACGGTATTAAATAATGGAGATGCAGCAAGAGCAGTGCGAACGATAAGAGCGTCTGCGTCTGATTCTGCTTGGTCAACAGTGAAACCCATTTCCGAGAATACAATTTTAAGAAGTATAATAAAGTTAGATTTGTTCTTCTTATTACCAAGAAATTTCTCTTGTGATAATGTCGGTATGGTGTTCTTGTCAAATTTTACTTCTGTCGACTGGTGTTTTTTCGTGCGGCGCAAAGACTTTGTTCCTGCGACATCAGGGTCGTCTGAGTAACCGTCAAACACGAAGCTTGTAGAGAGACCGAAGCGTTCTTGTACATATATGACGTATTTTGTAGTTATATCCTTGAACGATGAATTTCGATCCCAAATTACTTTATGTTAAAGAAAACCACCGTCAATAACAAAATGACTCCTGGCATATTATTAGTACACACGTATAATATAGGTATAGTTAAGAGTACTTCGGAGCGCTGTAAACCCTTAGCTATTGACTTAATGAAAAAATGATGCGAATAAAAGTTGTTCCTCAAAAAACGATCTACAAAAATGGTCAGATATCATTTTTTTGTAAAATGATAAAAAAAAGTTACATCGAAAAATATAAATTTTTTTCTTTAATTTCCGAAGATTTTCGCTTATAACTTTTTTGTTTATAGTTCTACGACAAAAAGTTACTGGAACAAAGTTGTAGAGAATTCAATTTGCAACAAAAAATGTCAACAATTTTTTTTAAGAAATAAATAGCTTGAGAGATATATCGTAAAAACCATTTCAACCCCTATTTTCAAGACGGCGGCCGTGGGACAAGGGTTGCGACCCCACAAACTTGTTTCTAGCTTTACATTGACCCCCTCTACACATCAAAAAAATAAAATTACGTCCTCTAAAAAACGCAAGGTAAGGCCTAAAAAATGTAACATTTCAATGGACTAGTAACTTGTTGCACTTCCATAAGTATCCTACAATGTCAAAAACGTCTTTGTCATTCATTTAATGTGTGAATCTCACAATAAATTTGTGTTTTTTCACTATTTTTCTCAATTTTTAATCCACTTGATTCAACAATTTAAATTTTTGATGGATCAACAGATGTTTAATAGAAATCGTGTACATTTATTTCATTTTTTATCGTCATGTTTCAAGTTCATCTAATATTATTTGTGTCGTCGAACTGTCTAGACATTTCTAATCATATATTTTATCAACAAATACAAGAAACTGAAAGTAGGTTCATTCAAATCGCGTCCTAGTCAACTAAATCACTATTATACAGGGTATTCAGACAGTAACAATACTGAATTTACTCAGATTTAAGCCAAAGCAAAGCAAGGTAATTCCATATCTTTCTATTCAATTTTTTTATTTGAAATCGTTAATTTTATTATCAAATTATAACTGGAATATAATATCGTTTCAATCTATAATTATACAGTAATAAATTGACATGAAACAACTATTAATGAAGAGTAAATATTAATTATTAAACATTACTGTTTAACCCATATGACCAAATAAAAATATGGGTACACTTAATGTAAACGTGGGAAGTTAAAAAAAATTAACCGATTTTTGTATGTCCGTTAACCCAATTGGCCGACATTCGTGAAATTATCTGATTTTTCCTAGACCAAACGGCATTTTTTTTGACAACAATTTGAATTTACGCGTAGGCGGTTACTCTGAATTCTTTATCGATGATCTCGAGTAAGGCACGAAGAAGACCGCGCGTAGGTCGAACGAAATCAAAGAGAAAGATCTCACCGTCGATCAATTTACTAGAGAACAATTATTATTTTTGTTTGGAGATCATTTACCAAAGAAGAAACTGTAGCCGTTGAGAAAAAATTGGAGACGGTACTCACAGTACTCAGTACTCACAATATTGATGTCCGGGTAAACATTTTTGATAATATCTTCTTCCTATTCCATATTTCTATTTTACTTTTATATAATATGTATGTTTTTATTTCAGTCTGTTCAGAATAACAAAGACTACTCTTCATCAGAATATGGATCATCGCATTTGCATCATTCAAGTAGTTCATCCAATAAGCATCTAAGCACATCCTGTCATAACGGCATCACCAGGACCTCATTAATCCATACAGACGTAAGTTTTTACTATTTCAACTCTTAACTTTGTTTGAGAATGACCGGAAGATCCAGGAAGTAAGCTTTGTTCTTATCCTGAAACATCTTAACAAGTCTTAAGTAGGTATTGAAGCCTGGTGAGTCTAGAAAATGTATCCCTTCCACTTGTTGGGTGTGTTTTCTTCATCTGGCTCTTTTTTAAACCTTCTTAAGAGAAAAAACCTCCATTCTTACATTCTCCAGTGCTATTTGTTATATTACTGTCATTTTAAATTTTTGGAATTCTTCGTAATCCAAAAGTTTTAGCTTCTGGATTAGATTAGATTAGATTAGAATTGGAGTGGCTCTTTGTCCCATCCCACTGTGACCTTTAGATTGTGGTCCTCTCCATATTTAGAGCTCGATATCTAGCTTTATTCTTTTCATTAGACTTAATAGCCTGGATACCGCCTCCCTAGCGTAGCTCTCTGCCCTCGGTTTTTCTTCTCCGAGTAAGTGAAACCGCACCCTTGCAAGGCCTTTGCACTCTCAGAGTATGTGCTCCGCGGCTTCGTCTTCTTCCTGGCAGAACCTGCATAGGCTGTCATCTTCTATCCCAAGTAACAAAAATTGATATATAAAAGTCATAAACACCTTTAGAACATCATGTTTGGAAGGTGAATTGTGCCTTAAAATGTGAAATAAGCTTATTCAGCTGTTATAACTCTAAATATTCCCAGAACAAACAAACAAAACAAACTAAATAAGATATTTAGCTTTAATTAGCTTCAATCCGACTTAACATAAAATACACATGACACGACTTGTCAATCAATGTAAAGAATAATCATAGACATTAATAGTCGGTGACAAGGAGGTTTATACGTCACAACTGCATTATAACTGTTCTATGATATTCTTATAAAAGTTTGAAATACCCTTTATACGACGTTTATATATCCTGACCTCCAAACTGCAGTAAATATGGACACTTTTATAAAGTTACTGTTTAAAGACCACATAAAGGTAATTTAGAAGTTAATATACCATTTATATGACGTAAACACCTACATCATCTGAAACAAGATTTTCAGAAGAAACCATAATACTTATATAACTTTAATATTGCTAAATAATAGAAACATCAATTATGTATTTAAAACTAATGCAACTGTCAATCTGCTTCGCCAATTTAAGTAGGTATGGCGTCTATGACACACTACTACATTATATTAACTTCGGAGATATGGTGAAAAGGGACACAGGGGTACCTGAAAACTGGCATGCGAAGCAAATTTTACTGTGAAAATAGTTTACGGTACCTCGAAAAAACACAACGCGCCCGTTATTTTATCAAAAATAAAAAAATTTATGAAGCATTAATTTATTTGACAATGTTTTTTTAAAAGTCTTCTAGACAAAACTAATTTCTGTGATTAGAGCAACTTATTTTAGTACATAATTGTTATAAAATTGTACAGAATTATTCATTTTCAACCAAAATTGAATTGTAGCATATCACTCGCAATTAGATTGCAATATGGCGGTAATAGATATGAGAAAATGCAAACCGCTAGTTCAATAGTTTTATGAAAGGAATTTAACAGGTTAAGCGCCATAGCGGACACCGGTGTCCGATACGAGACAGTCTTGCCAGGCCATGGCGGACACGGGTGACCGCCCGATTTAAAATTTTTTATCGGTTCCGGCCAGGCCAAGCGGATACGCTCCCATCCACTTTAGCATGGTAACGTGTCCGCCCTGGCCCTGCACTACTAAACGCAGATTTCAGGATATTTGTAGCAACCTAAAATGATGAGTATAAAATAATAAAAACACTTGGCCTGGAGGGAAGTTTTTCAAAAAGCAGCTTGGCGCTTAACCTGTTAAGAGCTTAAATTACTCTATTAACTCCTTAATATGGATAGTTTGATAAATGTATCTAATTTAAGTTAACGCCTCTTTACAAATAATCGGTGTTGCCGATTTACTTGCCGGTTATTATCAAGTCTGACATAGTTATACATTTTGTATTAATACAATGTCTATGATAGCAGAATACTTTTCGTTAATAACTGTATGTAAAACTTTCTGTGGTTTATATTTTACCTCTTCCTCTGGTGACATTTTATTTATTATTTTCAAAGTTATTATATGTATCTATCTGGGGAATTAACTTAACGTTTGACAACACTGTTTTTTCTAACCGGCAACAGCCGCCACTTGGTTTCTTCTCCGTCAAGAGCAGGGGGAACTGGAGTTAGTCCTGACCAAGTAGACTCTCTTATTTCGCTAAAAGGGGATATAATCGTTCCATTATAGTGATTAAAACTACAACTTTTGAAATTGTAGGTGGTATATCTTTGACATATTCTAAAACAGTTTCTATTGGATTTTTAATCCCGTTATGCCAATATGCCCCCGAATCAATTGTTTTTACACTTATGTTAGGTGGTGTTTATGAAAAAGTTCTTGGATCCTTCGGTATAAAGCTGCACTTGACAATCGGTTATTAACAATATTTAAGAGTTCTTTTAGAGCAGTGTGTTTCTACTTATGCCGTACTTACTACCCACGATCTTAATTTCGTTCTGAACTGCTAGTTTAACTCAAACTTGGACATCATTTGAATGTTTGCCATCATCTTAGCAATTTTACCTTTTATACCTTGCGTTTAAAGTTGCCACTTTTCTTAATATTTTTCCATTTTTTTGGAATCTCACTCATGATGGCAATGTACTAATTGAAAAGCACTTACAGAATTTTTCAAGCTTAGGTTAAACTTGTTATATAGCACCGCTATCTAGCTAAAATATTTTATAAAATGATCACATGTCCCTCTCTAAATAACTGTCAGAAAACGTTATCTGATCCCGTGGAGTTTATCAACGCTATTTTTCTTAAATCACCAAACTATTATATGAATCGATTATATAAACGTTTACAAAGTATACTATAAAGTATGTACTCAAAAGTGTAGAAAATATTCTTCTATATTGCTTAATGGTCATCATAGAAAGGTGTATAAACCAGTTAAAAAACTGTTATATAGAGGTCTTCTAATTATGTTCTACGATCGCTTTTATCACAATATAATAGAACTAACTAGTAATATAAGCAAATTGGTATTCCAGAGTTGTCTAATAAACCAAAAAAGCTTTCCTCGAAACCGTTATAAACCACTAACATAACATTTTGGTAATTAAACGGTTACCAACATGTTACTTGGGTATGCCAATTGTGTGCATATGTTTCCTTAGCCTACAATGTCCGGTCAGCATTCCCTCCATCATCCTCATCGTTTCTCGACTTTGACATAGTAGGTCGTGTGACAGTTTGGCCAAAGGGCTTTAAAGAAATAATTTTGCGTGCCTGTGTTCTGGGGTTTCATACCACCAGCGCAACGCCTGGTTGTTTATCCATTTGTGGATGCTCTCTTTACTTAGGCATTTATCAATTCCACAGGAATGTTCTGGCCCTATCATGACATCTGTTGCTCCCTGCTTGGCTAATTCATTGGCCGTTTCATAGCCTTTTATTCCTTGGCGGCCTGGTACCCAGGCTAGCTAGCTTCTGGAAGTAACCATTCAGGTAGCAATGTCCTGTTAGGGGACTCTTAGTGCAGTTTGGGCTTTGAAATTCTTCCGATTTGATCGTTTGTGCCAGTTGTTGATTTCAATAGTTTAATAAAAAGATTAAAGATTAAAAAAGGAGGTCGTGAAAACATATATTAATTCCGATCTTAATAATCTTTAACGGCTTTAACGTTGCCGAGCTGTCACGAGAAAGTAAGTGATCAAAAAATCACGGGATTCTGCTGAAAGATGTGCAATAAATCTTCATAGTTATTTTTCCTTTTTCAATTATTTTACGATCAACATCGCCTGGTGGGCAGTGAATCTTTTTTCTTCGACTATAAAATGTTTTTTTATCTTCTGTATCTATAGAAATATATAATTTTATTACAAAGAAGGATTAAATATGCATTAAATAATTTATTGTAAGTAAAAATGTAGGATTCGAGCTTGGGTTACAGTAAACTGTACTTGACTTTTCGTTACAGCTAACTATAGGTGCTTTCGATTATTTACTTTTGGCTGCTAATAGCAGCTCGTAGTGACTGAATTCCGTTCGTTTATTACCGGGCGTGACGCCTAGTCTTACCTTCCCCTTGCCCCTCAAGCACATACCGAAAAGTCCACGGACATTAAATATTTGACGTTTGTCCGGTTTGACGTTTATTTAAAGGTTAAGATTGTGCCGATTACGATTTAATACTATTTAAAAAATACCTAAATATGCAAAATTTTATTATCAAAAACATTATAATTGAAAACTGTTCTTCTAACAACACAGGAAATTCATTGGCATTGGCACATGTCAGGTGGTTTTAAGGATCCTAAGAAATCGTGTTCGATTTGCTCAAAAGTCGTGACGACTGAGGCGTCACGCACAAGTGCTTGAAGCCCAAATAAACGAAAGCAACATGTAATAAGATTGAAATGTTAAACTACAACCTAGACTTGCGTAAAATATACAGATCGCGAGCCTTACGATTTACACCTACGACAAGGAAAATATGAGTAAAACTTCTTGAAAGAGAGAGAGAGAAGGATAATTGTTCGCGGTCAGGGTTGGGCGAGTTTTCAGTTCCAGCTACCAATCTGGTATGAAAGCAGCGTTGCCAGTTTAAAATGTTTGGCACTTTCTAAGTAATAATTATCTTATTTTGCATTTAACTTTTAATACGGGATAACGCCGTATTTATTATGAGAAATTCGGGATTGGTAATATTATTGACTTTTGAAAAATAAGTGAGATCAACAAAGATAAGAATAAAATAATATACCTAGTTGTAGAAAATGAAGGGACAAATTACAATCTGCAATAAATAAAATCTATACACTGCTTTCGATTGAACAATTATTGGTATTTAACATTGTTGCCTACAATAATTGGGAATACATTTTACATTTAAATACATTTGGCAACAACTGACTGCGCACCATTATTCTTCTCTCTCTTTCAAGTGTTCTTCTCATATTTCCCTTGTCGCACTTGTGTAAGTAAACCGCATGGCTCGGATAGACTTTTCGCAAGCTGTATACATTTCTGTAATGGGTCAATAACTGTCTTCCACAGACTCAGCCACGTTTTTAGTCTAAATTCTCTCTCTGCGACAAATCGTAATTTTAACCTTTTTGCTCCACTCTCGGCTGTAAGCGTTGGTGATTTAAACTCTCATGTTTTTACTGCTAAAATCCGCTATAAAAATGAAATTATCACAGAAATCAGGGTCGTGCCACAGAACAGAAACTGAACGATAAGGAAAAATATGAAACTTTTCCAAAAAAAAAAATCTATGCAATAAAAGGAATTGATATATATTATAAAGTGTCAACGTTGAGTTTACCATATTTGTGCGTATTTTCTGTGAATCATCGCCTTGTTTGTTTATATTTATATCTTCCATTCAGAACAGCATTCTTAACCGTTTGAATTATTAGCTTCGTTCGATAACCCCTACGTCGTATTTCTCTCACTTTTAGTATTTTTATTCAGTAGAAAAGGAGCTCCTAATGTGTTTAACATAAGCCTTAGCTTGATCCTAGAGACTCAACAAACTCAACCATTTGAAGCTTTGTTGACATATTGGCTGGGATAGAGGAGAAAAAAATTAAAATTACTCTTAGCTGCTGGAAGAAGCATTAAATCTGAAAATTAATCGGTATTAAAATCATATTTGAGCGGTGTTTTGTTAATCTCCATAATCCCGTCGAGTAGACAGTACATATTCTTAACCCAACACTTTTTACACTTGAGCTATTATAAAATTAATGACTACAAAAAATAGTTTAAAATCTATTGGTAGAAGTAGAAGCATTAAAATTCCAATTTACATTACTACGCGATATAGCTAGACATAATAAAACCAATGGTACTTATTATCCTTTTTGAAATATATTCAGTAAGCCTCTGCGACAAAAATGAAGATTAAAAGTATTTTAAAAGCTACTGGATGCTTCGTAACATGAAATTTCATGTTGCAAATATCATTTAATGGGATATTAAGTGGTTTAAAGTAGGTACTTTCTCTGATATATTTTTAGAAGATATTTTTAAACGTCGAAATTTATTGTGCACTTCACAACTATTAAATCCACATTAGCAAATGTTAAAACTCAACAAGATGCTTTATTAATCTGACCTACATTGAGTACAATCGAATCTACTAAAACACAATTAAAACAGGAACAGTCATGTTTATTTTATCGTAAAGGGCACTTGAACTGAATCTTTGTACCATTACCCGTGTTATCTACCTACTCCCATTCCAGAAGCTTCGTGTCTTATATATAGGCCACCAGTTTATCTGGAGGAATCTTCAGTAGTTGTGGTGGTTGTGTTATTTCCACTCCAAAGTGCTTCCGTCTGAGTTCTTGTATACTTTGGCAAGTTTATCTGAAGCCGTGAAAGAAGTGCAGTCGAAAACATTCGATATTGCCACGTTTAACTATGGAAAAGCTATTATTAAAGTGCTAAGTATGTAGTGATAATAATTAGAAAAGGGACTTTATATTATTAACAATATCAACAATATGATTAAACGTTAATTCTTTAATGTGCTTGTTTCCTTGGATTTTTTCTATTAACATTATTTTTTCAATTCATAAATATTAAAAGATGAACACTTTTCCAAATTTGTTATGAGCTTCTTCAAACTCTGGCAGCGTTGTACGAAAACCAGAATTACCACACCCTCCGAATTACATGATTGGTGATTTTTATCTAAAGCTGACTTCTTATTGGCAAGCGCGAGCGTGTGTTCTTCCCCCACTTCGTCAATTGACTGATATTGATTTATCCAGTGGCGTTGGCATTGTCAGTTACCTTTGTATTTTCAATTTTACTTGGCCTCGCCTCGCCTCTTAACGATGCCCCGTAGTTTCAGATAAACTTGCCAAACTATAAGTTCTCACAGAAGCAGAGTATGTGAGTGGTTTCATCATTCACATTTTCTGCACATAGATTCACTAACTTTGCCCATCCTGTGCAGATGCTTCCTCAGGGTACAGTGTCCAGTCACCAGGTCGGTAACTGTCTTCAAATTTCTGTTACCCAGTTTCAACAGCCTGGACGAGAGTTCCTTGTCTAACATATTCAGTAGACTCTTGGTATGAAGGTGGCCTTGTGTCAGCCTCCATTTGAGTTGGTGTTTCTTAACTAGCCAGCTCCCGACCTGTGAATCTTCTTTAGCAAGCTGGTCTGCCTTTTCATTGCCTGCAATCCCCTCATGTAATAGTTCTTGAGTTGCCTTCGACTAGCGCCCAAGCAAACATAAAGTTAAAAATTGGCGCCTAACGTGGGGCTCCAAAGCTGTTCGTTGTCTGACAACTTTCTGACATACTTGCGGCACAAGCATCGAGCCAAATCGCTCTTGGAAAAAGTTTTATGCTGCCATAATACTTACGTGTCCTCTAACTATGGGTCAGGCAAACGTCATCATACAAATAAACTTTACTTTTGATAAAGATATACAGAAAACAGTCTAAATGAGGTATAATGGGGTTTGAAGGAAGTAGGCTTCGAATCCAGGAGATATTAATATTAACCTTAATAATCCTCCGGGAAATGGGACTAGAGGAACTAGTAGACTCTGAAAGGAAGTAAGAAGAAGTAAGGGGGCACAATAGATCTTTTAGGTCTCAGTGAATGTTACATACATACAACCTTAATAATCTATTTTTAGCTAATGAAAGTAATTATACATCCATAAAATAATTATCGTACTTCTTTATCTGGGTGACAATACATTCGTTTAAACGTAATTTCATCTTTTCTAAAATAAATTACTTGTAATAGGTAATGTTATTATCCTAATTGGCTAGCAAGACTATGAAATTAAAGAAAAAGTGAACTGTCTAGCTATTTACTTTGCATTCCACAAAACTGGTGAGATCTGGAGAAAATACATAGAACGTTTCTTTTAATAAATGCCTTCTGCAAGAATGTAAATTATTCAGTGGTATATTATATCGATTTTAGAATTCAAATCTATTGCATAAGATTCATAAATTATTTACCAATATTCCCTACCCTACGTTTGCTTAAATTATATCCGTAACACGTGCTAACACTAATTAATTCACAAAAATTATACATGCATGTGCATTCCTTTTATTACGTAAACTATTGCAAGCACTTAAACTTATTTTATCAACTCATAAACAAACTTTTTAATTGCATTCCAATGGTGTCCATTATCAAATGGCATTCCAATGAAGTTTTTGCAACAAAATGTTTTCAGCTGAATCAATTTTACCGCCCACTTCACCTTCAAACAATAAATATTTTGTAAGGTCAAATGTGGTGCTTTTAACAACATTGTGCGGGGTGAAAGTTTATACATGGAATTAGTCGTCTGATGGGGTGAACTATGAAGCACCGCGTGGAGTGGAAGATTGGTAAATAGTATGTGACATTTTTCAAACTCGCGTCCTAAATGACAACTGTCTAAAGCTACTACTAGCCTCTAAGCCTGAAGTAGAAAATTTAAACCTCTCTAGGATCCTATGCAACCGTATTTCAGGCGGAAATTTACGACATTGTTTCATGTGTGGAGAGAGTGGAGCAAACCACTCTCATTCATAGAACAATAAAAATTTTCTCGGACAGCCAAGCGGCTTTGAAAGCACTTAGCTCTCACTGTGTAACGTCGAAATTGGTTCTAGACTACCAAAAAAGACCCTCCTCAATAGGAGAGCTCAATAAAGTATTGCTGGTCTGGTTCCCCGGCCATTCTGGCATGGAAGGAAACGAGAAGGCAGACTCTCTTGCAAAGGAGGGAGCTGCACGTGTTTCTATCGGACCAGAACCTACAATTGAATTGGCATCTCAATAAGTTCTGCCAAGCAAAAACCGAATACCTGGACAGCAAGAAGAGCTTTAGACTTCTGGCATAATTTACTAGGATTGGTTCGTTCAAAGGCTTTCATACATCCTTCGAAGAATGTCCCCAAACAAATGTTAGACTACAGCAGGCATGACCTACGTTGTCTAACAGGCCTTTTAACAGGCCACTGTCATCTGAATCATCACATGCTAAAACTTGGACTGTCGAAAGATCCGACTTGCTGTCTTTGTTTGGAAGATGATGAAACAGAAGAGCATATAATTTGTGCCTGCCCCGCCGCGGCTCGAATCAGGTATCTGATGTTTGGCAGGGTCTCTCTCTCGCCCTCGGACCTGTATCATTCACCAAATAAAATAATCGGATTTGTTAATAGGCTGAATTTGTTTGGTGAAATCTGAATAGGTGTGAGCCACAATAGACTCTTGCCAGACGCAGTGGAGTGCCTTATAGACCCACTCACCACAAACCTAATCTAAGAAAAAGAAAGGTCCCACTGTATATCCTTTGCAACAATAAACTACTAGTTTTTGCTATGGAATGATTCATAATTCGTCCATATACGGAAATACGTTGTTAGTAAAAAATTAGTTATTAAAAAAAACCATCCCGTATATAAAAGTCGTATTTACACTAGATCAACTAGCTTAATTGATTTGTCCTCCTTTCTTTTAGTGAGAAAATATTGTTTATGGTTTGTCTAGACGTATTAAAACATAAAATAAACTCATAAGTACATTGATTGATTGACTAATCCTTTTTGGTCTTTTCAATCAGATCTAATTACTTATCTCCAAACTGTTTATTTCAAATTATTATACATAGTTCCAACAAAAATCACCTGAGATTTGTTTTGATAGATTTTTTTCTTTTCAGTTGCCGTTGCTGGATACAAGCAAATCGTCTTCCAAAGTGAATTTGAATCATAACCAGAGTAAAACAGTAACCACGCCGATGTCTCCCATGGTGGACACCTTTCCGGCTATCAACAACAATTCGACACGAAGCTCGCATGAACTCAGCAATAACAATAAAGAGGAAAATGCCTTCCCCATGACGCCACCGGGTAAGTGAAATTGTCACATCACCTGGAGCTCGCTTTAATGCTGTTACTCGATTTGTGTCATACCTGTATCTCTGTATCTGTAAGATTTTGAAGGGCACATGGGTCACAATTGACCCATTGTGCATCCTTCTGAGGTTCAGACTTCCTTCTAGCTACTTATTTGAAGTAGGCGATAACGTCGCCGAAAGTAAGCTCCCTCATGCTGTACTCGCCGAATACAGAATACCTAAATTGAGAGAGTGTCGGACATTCACAAAGAATGTGTTCGACAGTCTCATCATCCTGTTCACATCCTCTACAGAATGAAGTGTCAGACAGACCCAGCCTGTAGAGGTGTTTTCGTAGGTGGCAGTGATCGGTCAGAATACCCGTGGCTGTCCGAATGTTCTGTCTGTTCATAGTAACGTATTTTTTGGCTACTTTCCTGTCCGGATACTGCAGCAGTTCCTTGGCAAACCTGCAACCTTCTGCATCGTCCCATCTGCCCTTAAACTTTTCAAGGGAGTGTTCCTTTATTAGGTCAATCATAGCCGACGCCGACAGACCAATGAAAGTGCCAGGTCCCAAGAGTGTCATGCCTGTCCAGATAACTTGAAATGCTAATTGGTGTAATGTTTTTGGAGGCTGTTCAAGTCGATTTTATTGCCTGAACATATCAGCCCAAACATGCTCGATTCAATTCATATCTGGTGACCAGGGTGGCCACTCCATCCTAGTAAACCTATGTTCTGTTCTACCCTGACGGTCACAATTATTGCTCGCTCGCGTCCTGCTGTAACGCGACATGCTCTAGAGTATGCTTTTCCAAAATAATTTTGTTATTTTTGTATTTCAGAGGCTTTACGTGTTTACGGAAATCGACTGTCTGATTACGAAAAGACTGAGATAGAAAAGTTTTCGAAAATTTGGTACCTCGGACTATCTGCTTGTAAAATACATGGGGAGCACGGAGGAAGCCAAAATGGAGGTTTTGATGATGATAGTGGAAGTTACAACAAAGTAAGTTAATTTTTTATCCAAATCACAGATTGAGATTGTTCAATGTTAATATCCATATCGCTTTTTATAATTATACAAAATTAACTTAAATCGGTTTCAACACTTTTAATTTTTATTATAAACAATATATAAAAACCGCAATTACTTTTTTGTTATTGTCAGTTTTTTAATTATTATAATTAAAAATGCATAAGGTTATATTTTTTATGCTCTTCCTTATTACTAATATGTCATTATGAAGATATAATTTCATATATTATTAGAATAATAGACAAAAATCCGTGAAGATCGTTTTTATTCAGGAAACCAAGGATGATTTATTTGTATAATTAATAAAAAATACGATAAAAACCATGAAAATTACGTTTATATGTTTATATCCGGATCTCATCCGGACGGTACGGTGTAGACCAAACTTGACACAATTACTGATTAAAAGCGCTTTCAGACGGGACACTTTGTGGCCGGCCACTAGAATCAAGATTCAAGACACTAAAAGTGTCCCATAAAAAAGAACCTTTCACACGAGACACTAGTCGTACACGTGTATCTGATTCAATTCAACACAATAGCTATTTGTATTACTAGGGAAGAAAGTGTAGTTTACAGTAGTTTACAGTAAACATCCAAGGGAGGAAAAGGCACTTTACTCCCATGTGATACATATGATTTTTCCTCCTACCCACCTTTTTTTGAAAATTTATTTACGACACAAATAGTAACGAATATAATTAAGAACACAAGAATTATTTATTAAACAAATTTATCAATATATGTTATACAATTAAGTACGTAGTATTGTTTAACTATATTTTAGAATTGTTTATGTTAATATTGAATGTGCAGTTTTGAGCAGCACTTATATGAACACCATTGGAAGAAGATAGGGTTTCAACAGGAGTTTTAGTATTTGAAATATTTTCGCTTAGCACATTGTAATGGTGGTAACTTCTAGAAGTGCTTGGCTGATTTTGATCAAGTTCAGGTTCTACATTATTTCCCATAATTTGATCAGAAATTTTTCTTTTTTTTGTGTAAGATTTTTCTACATAACCTTCTGCGATATTGGTTGATTTCCAACCGCCATGCTGTTTTAGAGCTAAAATATCCCCACCAGCGTTTACTAACAGAGTTGCTGAAGTTCTTCTGAAACTGTGCTCTGTGTAATGTTTGGCATTTGGAAGATTGAGATGTTCTGCAATTTTTTTTTTGGTATTTTGGATATACTATTTTCGCCAACCAGCATACCAACAATCGTTTTAAAGCATACCAACAATCGTTTATGCTCAGTTTTAGGACGTAGACAGATATACTTTTTAATGGTTTGAACAAAATTTGGGCCGTTACCTGTTGTAGTATTGATAACGAAAGTTCGTTGTTTATACGTTTTTGAAGTGTGGATATTTATGACTAAAATATTGTCTTTCTCTTCAATATCATCCATAGTCTTTTTAATAAGCTCATCACCTCGACATGCTCCAGAAATTCCAATAACAAGGACTACCTATGAATATTCTATATCAAAAATTAAATTATTTGCATGGGATTTCATTTCTTACCTTCATTAATAAAAAAACATCATCGGGGGCTTCCATTAAGAATGTATTTATTTCTTCTCTTTTAAAAGTTTTAGCTTTATTTGGTTTGTATCCGGCATTTTGACGTTTTAGAAATGCAATCAACTTTGGATATTTAATATCGACATTGTCCTTCATTTGTATCATTGTCCGTAGCATTGAATATTTAGAGTGTTGAAGCTTTTAATGATTTTCTTGTAGTGAAAAATATGCCAGTACAGCATTCTCTGAATATTTATGTATCTTGTTGTCTTCAGCCCATTGCTTATATTGTGTATATTGTTTTTCATACCTGTCTTTAGATTTTTGTGGTAGTAAGGTTAATGACGCAATGTTAGCTTGTTCCTTTATTAGGTGGTGTATTTGGAAATTCAAAATCACTTGAATCGCTCTCCATTTTTCAAAAATTCAACTAAGTTTAATGAATGTAGCGACTTTGCACCTCAAAAGTCAATCGCCGTGTTTACTGTCAGTGAGCCACAGCATACTATGCTTTTCTTATTCTGAACTCAAAAAACGTGTATCTAAGATTCCTGAAGTTGAAATTTGTATTGAAGAACTACGTTGAAGTAACATTAATGTTTGATTTTTACCAAAAAACAGGATATACAGGATGTTCTAGAAATTATGGAAACAATATGAATATAATGAATTCACAAGTTTAATCGTTTACAACTTACTTGAAATAAGGGGGAGAAAAAGTATGAGTTTCCTCCCTGATTTGAGGGAGGAAAGTGTGTACTTTCTATAGGGGTAGGAGGAAAATATTTTTTTTAAATATTCATTGGTCATTTGGAAACACTTGGAAACGCGTGTCCCGTTTGAACGTACTAATTGAAGTTCATGTATTACGAGTGGCCCGTACACAGACACAGTGTCCGGACACTAGTGGGGCAGAGACACCTCGATTCAGTGGTCGGACACGTATTTCTTATCTGTGTCTCGTGTGGATGCTTCCATTTTTATTAATGTATTTTCAGCCCCGCGATTCTTTTCGGACACCAGTGGCCGGCCACTAAGTGTCTCGTCTGAAAGCGCTCTTATACAGGATGATTCATTAAGAATGTCTAATCTCTGAACTGTAGATTCTAGACCTCAAAATATGATGATTCTGCT